>CM021102.1:567900690-568030710 GCA_007115665.2 Sequoiadendron giganteum | reverse complement strand
AAATGCATATATTCCAAATAGATGGATAATGAATTAATATTCTAAACTATGGAGATGTATTATGTGTAAAGCATATTTTATGAACAACTGACTACCATGTCCATGTGTTAGTTGGATGCAGGTATATGTTCATTCCTCCAAGTAGAGGGGAAGTATTAATCAAGAGAATATCTTGGTTGGGTAACTAGTATTGTAACCTATCTAAGCTTACACACACTCACATTAGTATGGTTGAGTCAAGTTAATATGGGGAAATTGGTAGGTCATCCTTAGTTTGATGTTTCTGTATTAGTAAGAGTCTTTTTTACTATTGAGTGCACTATTAGACAATGTTCTTGTGTATTATTTCATATATCACTATGCTTGTATTGATGAGTAGAATGAACGTGGAATATGTATAGATACACATATGAATGTCAATGATAGACCATACACATGAAGGACCACACACATGAGGATACAAAGGTAGGCTTACCTATGCACACTTATGGACGAGTTGCTTATGTGCATGGAACTATCAAATGGACTGTACAATATGCATATGTATATGTATAGATATATCTCACGTAGATTATTATCAATACAATAGTAATTGTGTATGAATATGGTATGTAATCAAATGTGTATATATATAATATACATATATCCATATGCATATATGTATCGATACATGTGTATGATTGGCACATAGATATGCCCACATGAATGTATCGATATATATACATACATATACATGTACATAGAGGAATATATATACAAACAAAATGTCATTCACATAGTATTAATAATTATATCGATTGTGTACACACACACGCACACATATATATATGTACACAATCGATATAATTATTAATACTATGTGAATGACATTTTTTTTGTATTCATTTGTGTACCAAATGTATACATACTTTTGTGGCATATGATATATATAAATATATATTAACCTATATATATACATATACATATACATATATGTGTTGGTGTGTTGATATACAAATATATATATGTATATGTAATTATATGTTATATATTTAAATATGACTTTATGCTATGAGGTTGATTATCATTAAAAATGCTTAAAGGTTGATTATATACAACATATATAAGCATTTTAAAGGGCTAAATATATCTCATATTGGAAATGAGTGAAGGGCATGCTATGTGCAATATTAAGTGCAACAAGTAAGTCAATTCGAAGAGAATGACTTAGTCACTAAATTGAGATCAAATACATTTGAATTAGTAAACTGTATTTACTTTGGATGCCACATCAGTGAGTTGAATATCAACCACAAAGTAAATGAAAATATTGAAAGATAGGAAAGGATTCTTTAGGTCGATGAATTGGTCAAATCAATTTAAGGAGACATGGTGACTCATCTTGGACTGAGTTGATTTATGCTAGGTGTTGTATTTGAATTATTGACTAATTCAAATATGGGAAAAGTCATGCCAACTGTAGAAAGGTTGTTGCTTGCTTTGGTGTGACCTTATGAATTATGTTTATTGTAGAAGTATGTTTTAAGAGTAATTCAAATGCCTTCTTTTTACCACGTGTTGTTTTGAAATGGTCTTGTGCTGCTATCAATTGTAGAGGGTGATTTGTAGCTTTAGAGTTGCTGAGTACACTCTCAACTTTCTGCCACCATTTTGATAAGTTGAGTGAGTCAATATAAGTGGATTTTTCTGTCAAAGATCATTACTTTTCTATAGGTTGAGTGGTTCCCAATCTTCTATATAAATAGTGACATTGAGCTCTCATTTGGGATGCATTCCTTAAGCAATCTTGTGTAATCTATCTGAATTTATTATCTACTTTATTTTGCTATATATTTAGAGAGAGCTTTGACTATAGGTGAGAGTATTTTATCATATTGAGAGAAGTATATTATCAACTTGTGAGACAAAGGTTATTGTTGCGTGTTTGGGAGAATGAATCTAAGCTAGTTGGTGTTCTGGGAAAGTTGAGTTTCAACCAATTAATTGGACAAGCGTTTTGTAGGTATGAGGATAATCTTCCTTTATTTTTCTTTGCTTATGAATGATTAATTATTGAGTGTATTGTGAATACTTGTATTTAGGGAAAAAATTGCTTTGAAAGGAATTAGAAGTTGTTTATACTGTTTTGTGAAGTGCTTATAATTACTCCATAATAGGAGGAATTGTTTGTCATAGGTATTAATATACTAGATATGATTAAATAAGGGTAGCTTAAGGGTTACTCATAGCTAGGGTTTTTGATTATACTAAATAGCTATAGGGTTACTCTTGGGATTGTTGTCCATTGAAGGGAGGGAATTTGTACATTTTCTTTATGAGTAGAAATATCCTAGAGTTAGTACAAAAAGGTGATAGGTTAATTCTGGGGATAAATCTTACCCATGGGAGGGATTACCTACACATAGATTATGGTGGCCTTAAGTCAAAATGAGCTTAATAAGTGTAAGTGAATAGTTGACCTTCACTCAAAGTACTGAGTGAGAACACTTTGGCCAAAGTAGTGTGAATGCCTTTGGCTCCATTTTCAGTTCACCATGTCCATGTAGTACATGCTACTTGCATATTGTAGGGTTACAAGTTCTATACATGTATAGCACAACACTAAGCTCAATGTGGTTTATCATACAGGGTTACCCAACCAAGCTCTTCGTCAAAGGGTAGGGCCATCTATCTATGATAGATGTGCAGGGGACTGCATATGAGTCCATGGTTGGCAAAAAATCACTTGAGTGATGCTTCTCCTCCTCAGTAGGCAACAAAAGACCAAGGTTTTGAAAAGTGAATCTTGGACCATTTATATCTATTACTCTGAAGCTTGGTTGAGCTATGTATGTAATTGTATACATTCTTGGAATATTATAATTTGTGAAATTATTATATTGAAATGGAATCCTTGTATTGTTATGGCATCTTTGTTCATATATTCCCAATAAAGAAAATAATTTTTTTATTGCAATGGCTTGTTACATAGTTTATTTACTCGCAAAGTGAAAACCTAGGAAAATTTACTTTAGTGAAGGGTTGGCATGTTGCAAATGAGATCAAGTAAAAAAAAATGTTCTAATAAAAAAAAACTTTGCCTCAATGGTGAGTTACACTAGTAGACCCTTCTCCAACTAGAGCAATCAACACTAGGGAATATACCAACACAATTAAAAAAGCTCATCAACACTAATAAAAAATATTTTATCTTACATTTAATTCACATCAAACATAATTATCACAGGGGTAAACATAGGTAGATCATACTAGATGTCCATCAATCCTCATCCCAAGTTGGATACCTTGTATCGCATACTTGTCACTAATAAAATATTCATTAGTTTTCCATAAGACATAACACAATCAAATTCTTTAGGTATACCCAAAATTTATTAAGCCAAAACAAGCAGAATTTACGAGCAATATTTATCACAAAATTTAATACACACAACACTCCTATAATCCACTTGTTACTTTGTTTTTTATATATTTCACTTATTTTAATCATCATTACTATTATTGGTAAGGAAACATAAAAATGAAATTATCATAATTTAGATCAGAGTTTTTATCTCTTTACTAATAGTATTACATTTTAGAGTTTTCTACTTGTATCTCTAAGTTTATTATAACCGCTATAATGTTTTGCATTTCCTCTAGCAACTCTAAGTTCAATTTTGGAAACATCTAATCTACTTTATTGCCCAACTCTTTGCCTTTAGGTTAAAAAATTCTACAATCAAACAAGTAAATGAGTTAAAGAGTTTGACTTGTAATTGAAAATTGCACTTTTGGATAAACAACAACCTTAGGCTACCAATTTTTTTAAATTTCAACCAAAAATACTACAAGCAAGAAATCAAACTAATGAGAAAAAGTAGAATTCAATCTATAACTAAAAGGTTACACCTTTTAAAAATAAAAAATTTAACCAAGTAATTAAATCTAATGTGACAATAATTCAAAGAATGCTTAAAAAAAATGCCTAGGAAAACACAATAGTCTTAGTGTATTCCAAAATAACGATCTACTAATTTAAATTTACTGAAAAAATATCAAAATCAAGGTCAACAAATAAAAATTTAAAATTTCTTGTTTTCTTCCTTATAACCAAGACTATATTTTGTGTTGATACAAAACCAAAATTTCTTCAACATTACAAAAAAAAAAACGGTTCAAACTTAAGATTATAAGTAAGCACAACAAGTTTAAATAAACTATAATCTAGTTATTAATCCAAAGGAAACAAAAATGTTCATTTAGTTTAACTAATATCACTTCAGATACAAATCATGTACATGAAAATCAACTGCTTTCAATACTCATTTCATTTATAAATTATAATAATAATACTAGTATTTCTTGAATTCAATGAAGACATATCCATCACTAAGGTTAATAGACCTTGGACAACAATTGCTTTCAAGTTTACATAGTTAAAAAAATGACTTTACCTCACATGAAGTTGAGAATGCATATATCCTTTTGTGGAGTTTTATTATCCTATACTTTTCATGAATCCTTAAAGAATAAGGGAAGAAATGACCACATCACACAAGGGTAAAAAAAATATTCTAGGGGGATCTCTCAACAACCATGGAGATTTTCTCATACAAGACTAATAAATACAATAATTTTGGACTAACTCATTGACTAATCTTAGCATGATCCTACAATGTTCACTATCATGGCCTACTTTTAAATGTTCTTTAATGAACTAGGTTTTACTGAAAAAGGTAAGGTTATTTCTACTCAACATGTTAGTTTTTCCTCTTTGTCAATTGTAACCGTGTCTTTGGTATCTTTAGGGGATTAAAAATCAATTTTTTTCATCGATTCTTTTCAAGTTTCCTGCTCTGGTCATTTTTTGAATCTTTTTGTCCCTACTTTGATATGACTGTCTCATGGGTTCGTTGAGCGGGGGGGCCAAGAAGGCTCCCTACTCCAAGGATGTTGTCTCTTTGTCAGGCACTATGCCTGCCTTGGTAGTGGCCAGTGATTCTTCTCCCCATGTGATTTCTCCTCCTCGTACCTCTATCCTTTCCCTAGGAGGAAGGATTGGGGGTATTTCTAGCAAGTCACCTTTTTCCCCTTCTCTTGGGTTAGACTCTTTCTTCTTAGAAGAAGAACCAACGTCCTATGTGGAAAAATTGGTGGGTATCAGCTCACCAGCTTTAGGTAAAAGGTCTTCAAAGTCTTCTTCTTGCTCTATGACTGTCTAGGAAGTCGATGTTCCTAAAGCTTTGATGTTGAAGGCTATGGACGACCTTAAGCTGGCTTTTGTTGGTAAGTTTCTGGCCAATCATCTGAATATTGAATAGGTACATCTCTGGGCTACCTTTGCATGGAATCTTAAAGGAAATGTCTCTATTAATGCTATTCCTAGAGGTATCTTCCTTTTCTCCTTTTTTTTTAATGAAGATATGCTAAAGGTGTTAACGGATGGCCCCTTGGCCTTTGATGATAGCTTTAAGAACTTCCTTTCCTTGTGCAAGTGGAAACCAGGTTTTGATCCTTCGGTTGACATAGGGGCTAGGACCCCAACTTGGGTTCACCTCCTTGGTTTACCCCTTGAGTTTTGGGAGACCGGTATCCTAAAAGGGATTGTTTATTCTTTTGGTAGCCTCTTAGCTATTAACAAGATCAGGAAGGAAAAGTCTAGGCTAGTTTATGCTCATATTTGTGTTAATGTTGTTGTTAACATGGTTTTTCCAACTTCGGTTCTTCTAAAGTCCAAATTTGGTAACTCGTCCCAACTCCTTGAATATGAAAATGCTCGCCAATTCTACTAGCTTTTCAAGAAATTTGGTCACCTCATTGATTCATGTGAGAAAAGGCTAGTTGAGGGACCCATTGATGCCTTGCACTCTCTTTCTAAGTCGGTGCCTAAGTCTTCGGCGGTCATCTCTACTGCTTTCCCTCCTAAAGTACCTTCTACCCTTGTTGTTGCCACCCCCCTAAGAAGGTTGTCCCTTCAAGTGGCTTGGTTGTTGTCCCTATAGAGCCTCTTACTATTTCCAATGCTTTGGATAGTTTTAACTTCATGAATACCACCCTTATTGAAAGCATACCTACCCCCAGTTTTTAGAAAGATGGGAATCCTAATTTGGAGGAGGAAAATAAAATAGTAAATCCAGTGGAAGAAAAGGGTGTCCCCCATAAGGAGGCAAAATTTTAGCCTCCCAAGGTTGAGGTCCCTGATGCTAAAGAAGGAATTGAATTGGAAGAAGGAGAAGTAGTGTATTCAAACCCAAATTTTTCTCTAGAGGATGTCATTTCTGGCTCAGAAGGAGGCTGGTAATTTGAGTGAATTCTTGGCCATGTTGGGATTTCGCCTTCACCCTAGTGATAGAGAAGAAGAAGAGGATTGGTTACAAGCTCCAAATAAGTCAAAAAAGAAAAATAAGTTGGATGTAGGAGGGGGTAACAAGGTAGGTAGACCATCCCAAAAGGAATCCAGGAACAAAGACATGATGAGGGATGTGGTTGTTGGTAAACAAAGAAATTTGGAATCGATCACATGATCAAAGTACAAAAGGAAGTAGCCTAGGTTGTTCTTCTCTGGGCCTTTAGGCATTGCTATCCCTGGTTTGTTTTTTTAATGAAGTTTCTTTCTTGGAATACTAGGGGCCTAAATAGCCCTTACAAACAATTTTTGGTTAAAACATGTATTCTGGACAATAGAGTGGATTTTTTTCTCCTTCAAGAAACCAAAATGAAGGAGACCTTTGATAAGGTGATTTTGAAAATTTGGCTTGGTGTGAATTAATTTTTCAGTGAGGCTAAAGGAGCCTCAGGGGGAATTTTTACTCTTTGTAATCCATCAAAATTAAAAGGAACTTTGATATCTACTGGTAGGAACAATGTGATGGTATCTTTGGAAGATCTTGCTTCTCAGGAGAAATGGAACTTAATCAAAATCTATGCCCCCAATTCGGGCAGGGACAAGATGCAACTTTGGGAGTATCTGAATGATGTTATTAAGAATGAAAAGGATGACTATTGGATGTTGGGAGGTGATTTCAACTCCCCCCTTCTTCCTTCTAAAAAGTTAGGGGGATCAGATGATTATACCGATAGTATGATGGAGTTGGCCAAATTTCTAAATTTTGTTGGGCTTATTGATATCCCTCTCCAAGGCTCCAAATTCACATGGTCAAATAGAAGGAATGGTAATCAACTAATTCAAGTTAAGTTGGATAGATTTATGATCTCCTCTAATTGGAGCATCTCTCAATTTATCTCTCTCTACTCTCCCAAGATCTGGATCTAACCATAATGCTATTGTGCTTAAAATAAATGTTGATCATAACAAGGGTCCTTTCCCTTTTAGATTTTAAATAATGTGGAGCCTTCACCCTGATTTTTTTGTTTTATAAAAAATTGGTGGGATGAACCCATAGGAGGGGACCCCAATGTTCTGTTTGGTGGAGAAGTTGAGAAGAATCAAGCAAAGAGTGAAAGGATAGAATAAAGTTACCTTTGGCAACATCTTTGAGATTAAGAAATTGTTGGGAAACAACCTAAAAGAAGTTCAAGACAAAATGGAAGCTAGCTATGTGGATGAAGAGCTACGCATAAAGGAGTGTGACCTTAGATCTCAATGGTTTAAGGTCAATAAAAAGGAGGAATTTTTTTGGAAACAAAAGTCTCGGGTTCAATGACTCACTGAAGGAGACCACAACACTAAATTCTTCCATCAATCAACCTTGAAACACAAAATTAGGATAAGATTAAATTGCTCAAGAAAGAAGATGGTACCACGGTCTCCATTGAAAAAAATTGTTGAGGTAGTTAACTTCTTCTCCTCCTTCATGAATGCCTAGGGTAATGCTAATCAGGTACATGATGATTTTCTTGAAATGATCTCCAAAGTTATATTTGAACAAGACTTAAAGAATATGGCTAATGTTGTTTCTATGAAAGAAGTTAAGCATGTTGTTTTCTCCTTTGGGGCTTATAAAGCCCCTAGTCCTAATGGGTTCCCTCTTGCTTTCTTTCAGACCTACTGGGATATTGTTAAATCTGACCTATTAATGCTACTAGAGATTTCTTCAGGTCAAATAGGATCCTAAACCAATTAAATGCCACCTTTATTTCCCTTATCCCCAATAATGATGATGCCTCTTTTGTTAAGGATTATAGAACCATTAGCCTTTGTAACATGGTCTATAAAATTTTCTCTAAGATCCTTGTGTTCAGACTTAAAGTTGTTTTAGGAAAAATGATTGCCTTTAACTAGAAAGGTTTTGTCCATGGTAGAAACATTCTTGATGTTGTTATCTCAACTTATGAAATCCTTCACTCTATGGACCTTATTAAAAACCCTGGGATGACCTTCAAAATTGATATATCTAAGGATAGAATGATAGAGTCTCTTGGACGTTTCTCTTTGTTGTTCTCAAGAAATTTGGGATTGAGGGTAGATTCCTAAAGCTTCTCTTTGCTTATGTCACCTCCCAGGTATGTGTTTAGTTTTGGTCAATGGTGTCCCCCAAGGTTATTTCTCTTGTGGTCATGGCCTGAGGCAAGGTGACCCCTTCTGCCCCTATATTTTTATAATAGTTTCAGAGGTCCTAGGAAGGAATATCCAAAAGCTTATTGACTCTAAAGACCTTATAGGTGTTAAAGCTACTTTGTCTCTTCTGCCTAACTCTCACCAACAATTTTTGGATGACACCATCCGATTTGGTGTGGCCTCGATGGGGGAAGCCAAACTTTGGAAATTTGTTGTAAATGACTATGCCTCTGTCTCTGGATAACATATCAACTATGAAAAAAGAAATATATACTTATTCAATGCTTATTAATTAGTGAAGGAAAGGGTGGTGAGAATATTGGGATGTCAGGAAGCTGTCTTACCAGCTTCCTACCTTGGGCTACCTTTGATATCCAAAAAGCTAGAAAACAATTATTGGAACCATTTGATTGAGAGAGTCCAAAAGAAGTTGGCTGGTTGGAAGGGTAAACTTCTTAGCTTAGTAGGGAAGATTCAGTTGTTAAAAGATTCTCTACAAAATATCTCAATCTTCTATTTCTATTTTTAAAATCTTGACCTTCATTGGGGAAAAAATTGAATAGATTAAAAGAAGATTCATGTGGTCAGGTTGTAGAAGAGAAAAATAAATTGGCATTGGTTAGCTGAGAGAAAGTGTGCACTCCAAAAAATGCTAGAGGGCTGGGGATAAGGACAATCAAGTTGCTTAACAAATCCCTAACTACTAAGGTGGGATGGAACCTTTTGGAGGGGTCCAAGGATTGGATGAAGATTTTCCAAGCTAAATATCTGAAGAATATAAATTAAGGCTGCTTCCTCTACTACTGATTTGCCTAGTGGGTTTGTTCTCTGGAACCATATTATTAAAATAAAAATTGTGTTGAAATTGGGGCTTAGGAAGAGAATTGGTAACGGAAAAAACACTAATTTATGGAAAGAACCTTGTATTGAGGCTTCCCCTCTCTCATCCATTGATGGCTTCAATCCCCTTAAACGAAGCCTCAAAAGGATATGTGGTAAAAAGGTGTCAGAGTATGTCAATTGGGAGGTGGAAGAACCTAAATGGAAGGAGTTTAACATGCTATTAAGGAGAGTCAACTTCAGAGGTCAAAGATAGATCAATTGGGGTCTTATTCTGCTAACGTCACAACCTCATAGGGGAGGTGAATTGGTTTTCTATTGAAAGGGAGGATGAGTGGGTGTGGGAGGGGAGCTCTTCAAGCTCTTTCTCTATTAAATACACTTATAATGAATTGGTGAAACCCCTTATTGACTGCAAAGACCATCACTAGGATAAAGTGTGTATTAAAAACCTTGTGCCAAATTTCAACTATTTTTGGTGGGCTTCTTTGCATGGTAGAATTATAACTATTGATAATATGGTAAGGAGAGGATTTTAACTTGTTAATCGATGCATTCTTTACAAGCAGGATGAAGGATTTTTTATGCATCTTTTCTTCAATTTCTACTTCTCTAGAGAAGTATGGTCATTCTTCCTTCCTTTTCTATTCATTGGCTGGGTGTTCCCCCCAACTATGAAGTCTTTTGTTGAAAGCTTGTCCAATTGTCCTTTCTCCCATAAGGTCATTGTGGATCTCTGGAACCAAATTCATCCTTTTCTAACCTGTGGAATATGAAAGGAAAGGAACAATAGGATCTTTAGGGAGGCAAAGAGAAGCAACTATGAGATTTGCATGATCATAAAAGCTCAGGTTTAGGAAAATATGGATGTGGGAGGATACAACTT
Source organism: Sequoiadendron giganteum (assembly GCA_007115665.2). Lineage (NCBI taxonomy): Eukaryota > Viridiplantae > Streptophyta > Pinopsida > Cupressales > Cupressaceae > Sequoiadendron > Sequoiadendron giganteum. Next base: position 568,020,484 of record CM021102.1, on the reverse strand, counting down.
CTCAAAATTCTGGTCGAACTATAAAGATGAATGTAGCTAATCTCAATTGGACCACGATTCTAGCTAGGAAGGCTATTGGGTGGGTTCCTCCAGACAGAGAGTGGATTGTGTAAATTTGATGGGTGTTCAAAAGGTAATCTGGGTTTAGCTAGGATGGGTGGTCTACTGAGAAATTTTTATCAATCAAGATTGCGCCCTAGTTAAGTTAGACTCAACTTTTATGTTGAAACATGGAAACATTCTCAAGCTGTGGGTGACCTATGGTGAGAATGAATCTCCAAAGAGGGTTGGTTCCCATGGTAGATCACCTAGAACTAAACAATTTTTTCTTAGGAAAAGGATAGAAGGATGACTAAAATGAAAATCCTAAAACCTAAAGGGTGATGCACCAGAACTTTAAACTTATTCACTAACTCAACTCACAATCAACTCTCAAAATACTAACCCTCACAATCTCATATGAAACATGCAACACAAAAGTGATTTATATGAAGGCTTGAAACTAAACACAACATACAACCTGTATTACATGAAATTTATGCACACACACTTGCAATAATGAGACATGCAAAATGATTCAACACTTAGAATCACAATTAGACATCAAATCATTCATTGCAAAAATGAGATAAAACTCTAAGATAGGAATGCTCTGCTACTTTTATTGATCTGAAAGGAGTATTGAAAAATTGAAAAATTGAGTTACAAAACTCTCTACAAGTGATCAAGAGAGAAAGAAGAAAATATGAACTAAGAAAGACTAGTTTTTCTCCAATATAAGTCTCCAATGTGTCTCCAAGAGTGAAAGGGAAAAAATTGAGTAAACTGCTCCCCAAAATAGTAACCCAAGTGTGATTTTTGAGCAAGAGAAAAAACCTCAAAAATAGGGCCCGAATTGACTCAAACTGAGTGAGAAAAGATGGAAAGTTTCCCTCCTAAGTAGATCAACCCAAAAAGACTCAAAAAATAAGTTAGAACTAACTGAAAATTAGAAATAGAAAATCAATTCACTTTGTTTTACCTACTTTGCTCAAATGAGACTCAAACTGAAAAAAAAGTTTTATATGAGAACTCTCTGCACTTGCTCTTATTTACTACATTTTATTGATAATTCCTAAAACAATTTATAGAACATTGCTTTAGTAATGCCTTACATTGTTTACAGTTTCAATTTTTTCAAAAAGGATGGAAAGAGACTTGAGTTTGTTTTATGTTTTGCAAAAATACAAGGCATAATATGGCTTAATTTATGCAAAATAATAGGGCTCACATGGTACTGAATATATCTTGAAAGATGTAAAATATTCACACTTGGGCATTGGCATTTGATTTTCTACCAAAAACATAAAACTTCTAATGCATAAAGTCACATGATTTTTATTCAAAAATCATAAAAAAGACACTAAGGCAATAAAACCTAGGTAAACAAAACATATGCAAAGGGAAAATAATATGACACCACAAGGTATTAGCAAGGCATGGAATTTAAATCAATGTGGAAAAAATCACAAGGCCAACTTAGGGCAAATGGGAAACCCTAACACACAAAACCATGCGCCCTAACTTTTAGCTTTCATTTTGCATCTTTGATTTTCGGTGGAGACTCTCTACACACCACCACCATGCTCCTAGGGTTTGAATGTTCGAGTTTTCTCTATGGCTTTCATGTCAAATTCTTCTTAGGAAATCTACTAGGTGAGGCTTCTTTGCACAAGGGATGCACAAATCTTCATATTTTTTGCATTTTTAGAGCATCTCATGGCTCCTATGCCCAACTACTATTATATTTATAACGCATCTTTACTTCCATATTCTGAAACACTTTCTTTATGTGCTTTGAGGCCGATATGAAAGCTTTTGATTGAGCTTTTAGAGGGATTGAATGCGGCTTTGAATGCATTCTCAAAAGAAAAGATGAGGTAAGCACTCCATTGCTCGAACCTTGCATTGTTATTTATATTTTATCAACGAGATGCTCAATTCAAGCTCAATAATTGCACAAAGATGAACGTTCTTTGATTCCTCTGTGTGTTCTATGCATAAGACATCATGGGTTCCATTAATTTAGCAAAAATGAGAGAATCTATGCATTTTAAATTCATTATTTTCTCAATTTATGTGGCCTTGTTGTGTCTTCATGGGCATGGCCTCTCCACTTTTTGGATACTTCTATTTCAGAAAAAATGAAATTCTCTGCATTCTATGGTCGTGCCCTTGCAAATTTCTGGGTTATCCTTTCATTTTCATGTACTTATACAAACATCTCTCTATATCAAACCTCGTGGGTTTGGCTAATTTCAAAAACAAAAGAAAAGAATAGAAATTCTCAGGCTGCGACTAGAACAATGAAATTTGATCATTATAAAACTTATATACTCCTTTCTATTGCAAGCACAACTAGGGTTTTTGAAAACTCGTGACCTACATTACTTTCATGCTTTGCATCTTTCCAACATTTGCATAACCCTTTACATAGATATATCACCTCTATACTTTGTTTTCAAAAGACTCACTGCTCCAATAATTTGAGTTGTTTATGATAGTGAATCCATTATTTGAAGCCACTTGAGTCGTTGCTATTGAATACCACTTGCAATTTTTTGATAAATGAATGATATCATTGCTAAGGAATTGTGCACTATAGAAAATACAAATTTTGACACGAATATTTACCTTTCAAAAGCTCCATTCACTGCTCTTTAATGACTTCACTCTACATTCTGAAAATTTGCATAAAAATTTGCCTCTTATCATTAATTTGCCTGTTTAGGAGCAAAATACATGATTGCAAACCCTCCTTTAATAAATGTTTTTTTTAATGAATGAATCATGTCCAGATGCTGAAACAGTGACCCAAAAATTATGCATTTATCTTGCTTTAGTGATGATGTTGTCCTATTTGCAAAAGTCATCGTCTCCTTCAAATTTTGCATACATAGATTTATGATAGCCTTCATACATTGTGTAGATTGTTGATGATGATTCCTTTGTCATTTGTGTTATGACTTTATTAGTTTTTCCTCATTGTTGTTTTTTAATTCTCTTGTAACTATGCATTTCCAATGCCTTGTTACTCCTTCTAACCTTGAAAAGAAACATGGTTGTTTTCTCCTCATTGATGATAGCTTGTGTAAAGGTACTTTGATAACTATGCATTTGATGAACGTTCTATATTGGCACTCCATGAATAGTACACTCTCTACTGTCCCTTCTATGCGAGTATTGTTTTTCAACACCTCTTGATCCTTGGTGACTCTATCCTCAAAGTGTACACTTTAAATAACATAAACAACAAAAAACATGATGTATGACAACAATAAGATATGAAAATCACGATGAAAACTCCATCCAATGCAACTAAACAATGACAACATAAAAATTTGCAAACATAAAATCCTTAATGAGAAAATGGTGCACTTTATTTAGATCCGCATATTAGTTAAGCATCTTAAATGAGCTCATTGCTCATTTGTGACTCCCATTTCAAAGTAGAGAGTTTCCTCATTGCACCTTTGACTTGGTTGTCATGAATGGGAAATGTGCTAGTTCCTGCATTCACTTTATAAATCATTCCTCAAACTGAAAATGATTTCTTTGAACAATCTGAATGTCCTTCACTTGTCTCACTCCCCTCTCAAGATTTAGGGGCAGCATGTTGGGCTCAACCCTTGTGGGAGCCCATTTTTTCACCACATGCTATGATGTTAAAAGAGATGAATCGAGCAACAAGATTTCACCTATACCTGCACAGTGAAAAAATATGCTAGATTAAAAAAGTAGTGAAGCTCAATGCTCCTGTGATGTTTGACTTTTCAGGATCTCTTGCATACATCTGATACTTTCTCAACTAACTTAATGCATCATACGAATATTTTATATTTCTATTGATATGACATATGATGATATTCATATCTGGAGCTATAACCAACCCTTTTCATCATAATGCAGGTTCATCTAAAGGTTAGGAGCAAGGAGGTGCCAAAGACAATGAAGACCCACACAAGATTTTTTGAGAGAATGATGGATATGTTTCCTTTCATGTTTATTTTTATCTTTTATCTTCAAATGTATAGTATATCCTTATGTCACATTAGTTCAACTACTCCCATGACTTGTGTGGGACATACAATCATTCCTTTCCTTTCAATATATAAAATGTCAACATTTATGCAGTCTTGTGTATATTCCATTATAAAATGAATGAAACATTACAAAAATGGATGGAAGCAATATCTTGTAATTTTATGTAGTTTCCTTTATGTTGTAAAGCATTGAATAATAAATCTGAATTCCATCTTTTAACATCCTTCTTAATAATGGTTAATCTTTTAGCAGAAATATTTGAATACCTTTCACCTCTAGATGCAATACACTATTTCAGCTCTACCAAATTGAGTTGTAGGTGAATATTTGGTAAAATTTCTAGTGATTTCTGTTGAATGCTTACTTGCTAAGCATATAGACCAGTTGCCTTAAACAATTCATTGGGAATGGAGTCAAATTTTGTCCCTCTAAACTTAGAAAACCATTGTAACTCAGTTGTAAAACTCCAAAAAATAGTAAAAAGCAAACTTAAAGCAAACTACTAAGGCCCTGATGGCCAGCAAACTGTGCAATAGCACTTAGGTAAATAAAACAAAACTGAAAGAAATGTGCATTGAACACTTATTAGCAGAAAACACTAACTTACTATAGTACAACTGTAGAAATTGTCTTCAGAGGCAATGCTTGAGGTGGATCCCATTGAATGCGATAGGCAACACCTCTCCACTTATCTTGGAAAGATGGAAATCATTATGTTGCTTGCATTTAGTGATCACATAGGGTCCATCCCACATTGCATCAAACTTGGTATGTTTTCTAGGTTTTATTTTATGCTCATCCCATTTCAAAACCATATCACCCACATTGAACTCTCTTGGTATTGCTCTCCTATCAAAAGAACTCTTCATCTGAGCTCGATGGATCTTAAGATTCCTTAATGCATCTTTTCTTTTTTCCTCTAGTTCCATCATCTGTGCAAGCCTGACTTCCATAGGTTGCTCCTCTAACAGTTCAAGATCTTTAATGAAACTTAGAGTATGCAATTCAACAAAAAATGGTAACTTAGCTTCCTTACCATAAGTGAGAACATAAGGAGGGTAACCTGTAGCTCTCTTAGGAGTTATTTTCTCAGCCCAAAGAGCTAACTTCAAATTATCATGCCATGTCCTTTGGTTGTCCTCAATGATTTTTTAATTATATTAATTAGATTCTTACTGGTGGATTCAACCTATCCATTACCCCATGGGTAATAGTTATATGAGGTACTCAGAATTTTATTATTCTTTATAGACCAATCTGACATCCTTAAACCAATAAAAGATAAAGCATTATCAAATATAATAGAATCAGGAGTACCAAATCTAGACACTAAATCTTGATAGAAATTCAAAATAGAGGTTTCATTTGCTTCCTTCAAAGCAACAACCTCAGTCCACTTGGTAAAATAATCTGTTGTAGTTAGAATCCATTTATGGCATGCACTTGAAGGCGGGTTAATAGGTCCAATGAAATCAAGACCCCACTTAGCAAAAGGTTGCTCTACTTAAATGGGGTGTAGAGGCAAGGTTGTGAGCCTTTGCTTCCCTACAAACAATGAACATTTATCACACTTCCTAACCCAAGAAAATGCATCCTTAAATAGATCTAGCCACTAATACCCAGCTCTCATAATTTGTAGAGCTGTAGTCCTAGGTACAAAATGGCCTCTTGAAGGCCCATCGTGAAAATCTTCTAGCAGTTTGTCGATCTGATCTAGTTCAATGCACCTCAATAATACACCATGAAAATCCCTTCTATACAAAAAACCATCAATAACAACATAAGGGATGGATTGAACCTATAGTACCTCCTTTTTTCTCTATCCAAACCTTCATGGCAGTCACCAATCTACAAATAAAGGATCATTTGTTGCACCCCGCTTATAGTAGGAGTTGAACAAACAACTTGCTCTTCATTGCTAAGCACTGTTGCAACATGCTCATCACCTTCTGGGCTGCTTTCTACATTTTCAGCAAGATGTTCCTACAAACCCTTACCCCTAACAATCTTAGTAAGTTTAATATTAACATCATATTCCATTATTTTAGTTATCTGGCCAACTCTTTTGTCATTAATATCCTTATTGAGCAAGAAATATTTGACAGTTGGATGTGCAAACATCAACTATATTTTGTTGTTAGAGAGCATATGCTTGAAATTTTTGAGGTTTCTAACAATAGAAAACACATGTTTTTCAATAAATGAATATTTTACCTCATATTCATGCAACACTTGGCTGAAAAATGCCACAGGCTGCTCCAAGCCTTCATCATTCTGATGATAAAGCATAGCTGAAATAGTGTCAACACCTCCAAATGCATACACAATAAAATCTCTATCATAGTTAGGATTAATGAGCGTTGGTGCAACTACAAGGGTTTCTTTAATCTACTCAAAGCTTCTCTTACCCTCTTTAGTCCAACTGAAAATCATGTTCTTTTTAAGCATAGTTGTAAGAGGTTGCAATAATGCTGCAATGTTAGGTATGAACCTTCTCACAAAGTTGATCCTACCAAGAAATATTTTCAAGCCTTTCTTATGTGCTGGTAAAGGTAAAGCTAGAATGGTAGAAACTCTTTTTGGATCAATAGAAATACCATGTTTTGAAACAATGTGTCCAAGGAGCTTACCTTCATGGACAAAAAAGATACACTTCTTTGGGTTAAGAGAAACCCCAAACTCTCTACATCTCTGAAAAATATGCCTCAAATGACCAAAATGTTCACTAGCATTCTTTGAAAATACTGTAATGTCATCTAAGTAAACTAGAACAATCTTGTTCATGAGGCCATGAAAGGCCATGTCCATTGACCTCTAAAAGGTTACCCATGCATTGGAAAAACCAAAGGGCATTTTTCTATAATCCATGGTACCCCAATTAGTCATAAAGGTAATTTTGTATTGATCCTTCTCCTTTACTAAAATTTGGTTATATCATGAATATCCATCCAACAAAGAAAATTTGTCAAAACCATAAACAACTTGCAAAATCTATTCCATTAAAGGCAATGGATAATGATCCTTGAGGGAGGCTTTGTTCAAATCACGAAAATCAACACAAAGTCTAATCTCACCATTCTTCTTCCTAATTGGAACTAAGTTAGAAACCCAAGATGTATGCTTAATTGGAAAGATGATATTACTTTCAATTAACATACTCAATTCTACCTTCATAAGATGCTCAAGCTTTGGATTAAGAGGCCTTTGCTTTTGCCTCACTAGTTTTGCATTGGGCTCTAACTCAATGGTGTGTTGAGCTAGCTCAGGGTTGAAACCTTTTAAATCTCCATATTCCCAAGAAAAAATGTCACTAAATTCTTGACACAACAAAATGAAATCTTGTTGTTCCTCTTTGGTACATACCTTACCAAGCTCGAGGAGCTTATCTCTGAAAATCTCAATGGGTTCATAATGCTTCTGCTTAACTGCCATGCTACCTTTTTCCTTTCTAACTTGATCATTTGAGTTGAAAATTGATTCCAAGATTACCAACCCTTTGGGCAGCTTGTTTGATTTCAATTGCAGAATTTGGTTTTCATACCGTTGCTGTTATTTTGTTGATTTTCAGCTACAAACTTAGCTTCTACAATTAGAAAACTCACAATTTTCTCATCACTCTAAAAAAATTTCTTATTTACATTTTTATTAGGTACAACTGGTCTAACAATAACTTTTACATACTATTGTACTTCTACATTATGAACATCAGTTGGAATGTTAAACTGCGATCCTATGGCAACAAGCTTATTTGCATGTTTATTTTGATGTTTAGGAATAGACAACAAATTGAAAGCATCAAAATATTCAACTAAGTCCCAAAATCTATGCTTATATAGCTTAAGCATATCATTTTTTGTAACATTCAAATTTCTAACTTGATTTACAATCAATTCAGAATCACCAAAAACCTATAAGTAGTTTATACCTTTCTTTTTGGCCCATTCTAGGCCATGAATAAGTGCCTCATATTCAACTATATTATTGTAAAACTAAAAGAAAACCTCAATGATGAGTAATAATTATCTCCATCAGGTGAAATCAACATGGATCCTCCACCAACACCCATTCTACTTCTTGAGCCATGAAAATACAGCTTCCAAAGCTGATTATCTTGTTGTTCAGACTAACTTTGATCCTTGACTAGATTTGGAACCACTGCATCAGGTTCATTAATCATGTAAATGCCCAATCCTACCTCATTGGTGTGACTGAAAGGGTCAACTTCATGATTCTCGATAGCCCACTCATCTAGATTTACATCCTCAATAGATGCGTTGGGGTCTAGGGTCATGGATTGATCCTTCAGCTCATGGGTAATGTAGAGATTAGAATTTATAGGGCTAGGGGCATACAATTCAATATGATTTTTGGCTTGTGGTTCTGAATTTATGATCACCTTTGTACCATACCTTGTTCTGAAAAACAAATGAGACCAATCAAAACATAGAAATCCACCCAAATTAGTAGTAAAATCCCTAGAAAGACACATGGCAAAATAAGATGGTAGGTCAATAACATAGATATCTTATGGGATTGAAAAATCTGGGCATGTATGCAAGGTAAGAGCTAAATTTCCAATCACCCCAATATTCTTAGTAGCAGAACCATTGAGTTGAATCACTCCCTTTGCAAGAGGCTCATAATCTAATCCAAGCTTATCAACTAGACTCTTAGGCATTATGAAACTTATTGCACCAGAATACATCATGCAATTATGCACAAGCTTGTCACCAATGATCAAACTTAAATAAAATGGATGAGGTTTTACCTATTGGGCTTTCTGCTCATTCTTAACTTGTTTGCGAGCACAATCTTAGTCTGATCTTGGTTGGAAACACCAGAAATAGAAACCTTAGCCAAAGCATCTTGCAATAAATATTTTTTCCCAAGAATATGCAACACATCCATTATTGATATGCTAATAGTAGCCTTGTTTAGATGTTCAACAACATTAAATGAGGTAGGACTCGCCTTTTGTTGTCCCTTAGGAACAAAAACTTCATTTTGAGTTGTTAATGGTAGTGATTGTGCCTTAGGCTGATCCCTATTGGGTGCAACTTGTCCTCTTTACAAAATTTGAATGTTTTGATAAGTTATGGGGACAACTTGAGCTGTAGGAGCTTGAAATTTGTCTCTACCTGGCTATTGTTGGACCTTTTCAGCTTGCTGCCCCAAGTCAACAACCCTCTTTTTTGATCTAGTATTGCCTACAATAGGTGAATCTGATTGATTCTGACCTTGAGGGTGATTCACCCCACAAAACTCAGTGCCTTGCCAGTTCATTAAGGCAACATCAAGGTTACCTTGTTGAACTTGTGTACCTTGTTGCTCTGTATTTCCGTTTAACACACTTTTTGAACCAACTTAGCTATTCTGAATAATTAAAGCTTGATTCCTTACAACATTCATGCATGTGGCTTGGTTATGAGGCTGGTAACATGGATAACACCAATCACATTCCTGTGCCATATTTTTTTGGGTAGGCATGAGCTCCTTTGAAGAGTTGTTAGGATTATAAGGCTGAAAGGGTCTAGGATTGAAATTTCTCCTTTGACCTTGAGAATCAGCTTGAAAAGGTGGCCTATTTGACTAATTAGGCTGATATGGAGCTTGATAGGGCCTATGATCTTCGCCAAATTGATTCTTGAGATTGACAAACTCATTACTAATAGTCTTACTAAATGTTTGAAGCATGCCTTTTAACTCTTGAATTTCTTGGGATGTGCTTGGGACATCAACTTGTTAGGCTGCAACTTGATAAACTATTGCAGGAGCAGGTGGAATAACAACTAAAGGGGGTAATGAAATAGGAATAGGTGGTTGTACTTCAAGAAAAAATGGCATAGGAGGCCTTGGGGCTATTCTACCAACTTGTATAAGGAATTTTTTTTCTATAATAGTTATGTCATAACCACTAGGAAGTGTAAATCCACCCATGGACTGAATCATCACAGATATCTCACTATTTAAAGCCTTAAGAAAAATACAAATGTGTTCAGGTGAAGGCTTTACCATCATTGAAATTCTTTCCCAAGTCCTTTGAAAATGGTAATTAAAATCTGACATGTGCTCATGTGGAGCTCTCTTGATGGTACTCAATTGTTCCAAAAAAGAAAAATGATCTGATCTGTCCTCAAACTATCAGTGCAAGCCATCAACCAACTAGTCCCATGTTGTGATTGAATTTTCTAGAAGAGCTCTAAACCATTGCAAGGATTTTCCCTTCAGTGATGCAACCAAAATCCTAAGTACTACGTTCTCTTTAGTGATATTATGAATCGAGCACAGTGTTGCTACATCTCGAATGTGCTCAACAACGGTGGTCTGATCTTCTCAGGTGAAATATGGAAGAATTTTAAGGGTTCTAATAGGAATATCATCATGTTGAGCAAGAAATAATGGGCTGCCCCCATTAAAAGGTGCAAATACAAACTGCCTTGCCATCATTGGTGCTTGTACTACTGATACTTGATTTTTATGCACTAGATTTGCAGGGCTAAGATTTAGAGGTGTATATTTTGACCTCCTTGGTGAGTTAAAACATTTTCTTGTTGTCCTACTGCTCCTTTTTGGTGGTGATAACTGCAGGTACTCAAATGAAGAAGCACTTGATCTAGTTTGCACTCTTCTCATAAGTTGGCTATACTAGATCTACATGCAAAAAAATAGAATGGAGACACTATGTATAAACTTAATAACCTCAAAAGGCCAAAACTCCACTGCATATACAAGAACAACAACTTAAAACTTACAAATATTTCTCTAAAATGAGCTTCACGTGCTAAAAATTGTTATCAATCAATATTGCACCCTAATTAAGTTAGACTCAACTTTCATGTTGAAACATGGAAACATTCTCAAGTTGTGGGTGAATTATGGCGAGAATGAATCTCCAGAGAGGGTTGGTTCCCCTAGTAGATCACTTGGAACTAAATGATATTTTTTTGAGGAAAAGAATAAAAGGATGACTAAAATGAAAATCCTAAAACCTAAAGGGTGATGCACCATAACTTTAAACCTATTCACTAACTCAACTCACAATCAGATCTCAAAACACTAACCCTCACAATATCATATGAAACATGCAATGCAAAAGTTATTTGTATGAAGGCTTGAAACTGAACACAATATACAACCTATATTACATGAAATTTATGCACACACACTTGCAAAAATGAGACATGCAAAATGATTCAACACTTAGAATCACAATTAGACATCAAATCATTCACTGCAAAAATGAGACAAAACTATGAGATAGGAATGATCTATTGCTTTTATTTATCTGAAAGGAGTATCAAAACATGAAAAGATGAGTTACAAAATAAAGCTTACAAAACTCTCTACAAGTGATCAAGAGAGAAAGAAGCAAATCTGAATTGAGAAAGACTATTTTTTCTCTAATATAAGTCTCTGATGTGTCTCCAAGAGTGAAAGGGAAAAAATTGAGTAAACTACTCCCCAAAATAGTAATCCAAGTGTGATTTTTGAGCAAGGGTAAAAACCTCAAAACTAGGGCCCAAATTGACTCAAACTGAGTGAGAAAAGATGGAAAGTTTCCCTCCAAAGTAGATCGACCGAAAAAGACTAAAAAAACAAGTTAGAACTGACTGAAAAATAGAATTAGAAACTCAGTTCACTTGTTTTTTCTAAATTGCTCAAATGAGACTCAAATTGAAAAAAAAGTTTCTATGAGAACTCTCTGCACTTACTCTTATTTACTACATTTTATTGATAAATACTAAAACAATTTATAGAACACTACTTTAGTAATGCCTTACATTGTTTGCAATTTCAATTTTCACAAAAAGTATGGAAAGAGACTTGAGTTTGTTTTGATTTTTGCAAACATACAAGGAAAAATATGACTTAATTTATGCAAAAGGATAGGGCTCACATGGTATTGAATATATCTTGAAAGATGTAAAATATTCACACTTGGGCATTAGCATTTGATTTTCTACAAAAATCATAAAACTTCTAAGGCATAAAGTCACATGATTTTTATTCAAAAATCATAAAAAAGACACTAAGGCAATGCAGCCTAGGTAAACAAAACATATGCAAAGGGTGAATAATATGTCACCACAAGGTATTAGAAAGGCATGCGATTCTAATCAATGTGGAAACATGACAAGGTTGACATGGGGAAAATAGGAAACCCTAACACACAAAACCACGAGCCCTAACTTTTAGCTTTCATTTTGCATCTTTGATTTTCAGTGGAGACTCTTTGCACACCACTGCCATGCTCCTAGGGTTTGCATGTTCAAGTTTTATCTATGGATTTCATGTCAAATTATTCTTAGGAAATCTACTAGGTGAGGTTTCTTTGCACAAGCAACACAAGAATCTTCACATTTTCTGCATTTTTAGAGCATCGCATGGCTCCTATTTGTGGCTACTATTATATTTCTGATGCAACTCCACTTCTATATTTTGACACACTTTCTTTTTGTGCTTTGAGGACCATATGAATTATTTTTCTTGATCTTTTAGAGGGATTAAATGCGTCTTTGAATGCATTTTCAAATAAAAGATGAGGTAAGCACTCCATTGCTCGAACCTTGTATTGTTCTTTTTTTTATCAATCAGCTACTTGATTCAAGCTCAATAATTGTAGAAATATGAATGCATTTTTATTCCTCCGTGTGTTCTATGCATAAGACCTCATGGGTTCCATTAATTTAGAAAAAAATGAGAGAAGCTTTGCATTTTAAATTCATTATTTTCCTAATTTTTATGGCCTTGATGTGTCTTCATGGTCGTTGCCTCTTCATTTTATAAGTATATCTATATTTACAAAAGTGCAATTCTTTGCTGGTGCAGGAGCACCTAGGAAGCACCTAGGAAGCATCTAGGCAAATACCAGGAAATAGGAAGTATTTTTGTTTTTATGCATTTATATAAGGTCATGTTGACCATTGAATTATGTTTGAAGGTTAGGAATAAGTAGTGGTCAGGAGCTATTAGGTGTGGAAGAGTTGTGAGTTTAGACACTCATGGTGGGTAAGTTCTAGTAATTGGAAATAAAGCCCAAAATGTTGCTTTAAGCAATTTTGGCCTAAGGTGGTGGTTATGTCTGACCAAGGGAAAGGATAACCACCTTTTGAAACTTTATAAGGTGTGCATCAACCTGTGTGAAAGGTTTAAAGGCTTTGTGAATGTTTGAAAATTTTGTAATTTGACAATTTTCCTGAATGCTAAACAAAGACAGTAGGAAATAACTGATTTTTTTTGTATTGTGTTCTTGGTAGTGTGTTAATGGATTAACCAGGAATCTTGATACATGGGGAATGTGATCTAATTGATTTCAAAGCTTTGGTTGGGTCTGTAGGAATTTGTTTCATTGGTTAAAGCTTTTAATTTCAGTTAACTAGGTTCTTATTTCTTTTTGGAAATTTTGACTGGCAAGCTACAACAAATGGAGTCCTAGACCACCTTTCCCCTGTACTTGGTGTATGGGATCTTGGAAGTAGTGGATAGGCTCCATGCTTGTATTTTTATTAGGGTTAGGAGTCATTAGGAGGCAAACAATCATGAGGAAAGTCTCTTCCTAGGCGAGCTTGGCAATGCTAGCCTAGGAAGGACACTGCTAAAAAGCACATAACTTGCAGGGACGACTTCTCCAGGACAAACCCCATGGTAGAAGTGTGGAAGGAGGTCTCACAGTGGTCTGGTACCAAGGAGGAGGTTCCAACAGTCCATTTGCTAGGCAAACTCTTTGACAGTCCAACCGGGTGGTCAGGAATTGGCTAAAAACCCTACATTTTGCAAAGTTTAAGGACAGACCTGTGTACGGCAAGGCAAGGCCTAAGGGTTTGGAAATATTGAAGAGGTTGGTATAAGGACCAAGAATCCATGAAAAATATTTGAGATTCTTTGGAGAAGTTTTGAGCAACATCCTCTTTTCTCGGGTTAGGAGGGCTAAAAAGAGACTCTAGGCTTATTGCCTTGAAAACCTAAGTAAGGGTTTGGAAGGAGCGATGGAGAAATGGAGTCTAATGGTTGTTCAAGAAACCTAATAGGATGCTAGGAAGCATGATATCATATCTTTACACCCCTGCAAGGATCTAGTTGAGTGTTGTGTGTATTTGGCCTTTAGGGAAGATTAAGGGTCAAGGGTGAAACAAAGGTTAAGCACCAAGTATTGGTTGTGTTGTGTGACATGGTTGGAAGAGGGGATGGCTAGTAGAACCAGGGGCATCTGCATATGAGTCAGAACCTATAGGTTGAGTTGGTGGAGAGAGCCACCAAAGGGAGTTGCTAAGGTGTGACCCGGAGCATGGAACAATGAGTGTTTCCATCCAAACCCTCTTACACCATTTGCATTATATGTTTGTGTCCTTGCAAATTTATGGGTTATCCTTTCATTTTCATGTACTTATACAAACATCTCTCTATATAAACCCTCATGGGTTCAACTGCTTTTAGAAACAAAAGAAAAGAATAGAAATCCTCAGGCTGCGGCTAGAATAATGAAATTTGATCATTATAAAACTTATATACTCCTTTCTATTACAAGCACAACTAGGGTTTTTGAAAATCTGTGACCTGCATTACTTTAATGCAATGCATCTTTCCAACATTTGCAAAACCCTTTACAAAAATACATCACCTCTGTACTTTGCTTTCAAAAGACTCATTGCTTCAATGATTTGACTTGTTTATGATAGTGAATCCATTATTTGAAGCCACTTGATTTGTTTCTATTGAATACCACTTGCAATTTTTTGATAAATGAATGATATTATTGCTAAGGCATTGTGCCCTATAGAAAATGCAGATTTTGACATGATTCTTTACCTTTGAAAAGCTTCATTCACTACTCTTTAATGACTTCACTCTACATTCTGAAAATTTGCATAAAAAAATTCCTCTTATCATTACTTTGTCTCTTCATGAGCAAAATACATGATTGAAAACCCTCCTTTCATAAATGTTTTTTTTAACAAATGAATCATGTACAGATGCTGAAACAGTGACCCAAATATTATGCTTTTATCTTGCTTTAGTGATGATGTTGTCCTATTTGCAAAAGTCATTATCTCCTTCAAATTTTGCATACATAGATTTATGATAGCCATCATAGATTGTGCAGATTGTTGATGATGATTCTTTTGTCGTTTGTGTTATGACTTTATCAGTTTTTCCCCATTATTGTTTGCTCATTCTCTTGTAACTATGCATTGTCAATACCTTGTTACTCCTAACCTTGAAAAGAAACATGGTTGTTATCTCCTCATTGATGATAAATTTTGTATAGGTACTTTGATAACTATGCATTTGATGAACATTCCATATTGGCACTCCATGAATAGTACACTCTCTACTGTCCCTTCTATGTGAGAATTGTTTTTCAACACCTCTTGATCCTTGGTGACTGTACCCTCGAAGTGTGCACTGTAAATAACATAAAAAACAACAAACATGATGTATGGAAGCAATAAGATATGAAAATCATGATGAAAACTCCATCCAATGCAACTAAACAATGAAAACATAAAAATTTGCAAACAAAAACTCCTTAATGAGAAAATGGTGCACTTTATTCTGATTTGCATATTAGTTAAGCACCTTAAATGATCTCATTTCTCATTTGTGACTCTCATTTCAAAGTAGAGGGCTGCCTCATTACACCTTTGACTTGGCTATCATGAATGGGCAATGTGCTAGTTCCTACATTCACTTTATAAATCATTCCTCAAGCTGGAAATGCTTTCTTTAAACAAACTGAATGTCCTTCACTTGTCTCACTCCCCTCTCAAGATTTAGGGGCAGCAATCCGGGCTCAACCCTTGTGGGAGCCCATTTTTTCACCACATGCTATGATGTCAAAAGAGATGAATCCAAAAAAAATATTTCACCTATACCTGCATAGTCAACAAACATGTTAGATAAAAAAAAAATAGTGAAGCTCAATTCTGCTATGATGTTTTATTTTTTTTGCTCTCTTGCATACATCTGATACTTTCTCAACTGACTTAATTCATCATAGAAATATGCTATATTTCTATTGATAGTACATATGATGAGATTCATATTAGAAGCTCTAACCAACCCTTTTCATCATGATGCAGGTTCATCTGAAGGATAGGAGCAAGGAGGAACCAAAGACAATGAAGACCCACACAAGATTCTGCGAGGAAATAATGGATATGTTTCCTTTCATGTTTTTTTTCATTACTTTTATCTTCAGATGTATAGTATATCCTTATGTTGCAATAGTTCAGCTACTCCCACTACTTGTGTGGGACATAAGATCATTCCTTTCCTTTCAATATATAAAACAATGACATTTATGTAGTCTTGTGTATATTCCATTATAAAATGAATGAAACATTACAAAAATGAATGAAATAAATATATTGTAATTTTATGTAGTTTCCTTTATGTTCCAAAGCATTGAATAATAAAATTGAATTCCATCTTTTAACATCCTTCTTAATAATGGTCAATATTTTAGCAGAAATATTTGAATACCTTTCACCTCTAGATGCAATCCACCGTTTCAACTCTACCAAATTGAGTTGTAGGTGAAAATTCGGTAACAAAAACCACTTAGGAGACTGCATTGTGAGTTATGGTGTTAACTTGGGAGGTTTCTCCAATAATAAAGTAGAGGCTATGGTTGTGGGGTGGTATAAAGACTCTAAAGATTATGGCTTCAACAAGGTTATTTTGGAAGGAGATTTAAAATTAATTGTAGATATATTGAATGGAGGTACTGCGACCCCTTGGGAATTAAAAGACATCATTCATAAATTTAAGTCCCTTATGACTTTCTTTACTCATAGCCATATGCAACATGTGTTTAGAGAAGGTAATATCTTTGTTGATTGTGCAACCAATGAAGCGTTGAAGTGTAATGGGTGGGCCCGCTGGGATAACAATCATTTGTCATCATTGAAAGGCAAAGTTCTCAAACAAAAATATGAACATGTGTACAACTTGCAAAGATGATTGTCGGGAGTGGTATAGGAAGTATATGTGATCTTGTGAAATAAAGAATTTTCAGTATAATTATGATAAAAGTGGTACGACTTTATGTATGAAGATATCCTCAAGAGTTAAAATAATAATTATTTCATTCCCAATATTGTTTTGGATCACATGGCTTTAACCAATGTGAAGAATGGTGTCAAATCCAAGTACGATGAAGTGCATCATGTCAATTCCACTTTCCATTGTGAACATTTTCTTTGAATGAACAATAAAGAGCCATTTATTATTTGTAAAAATAATAATGAACTCTTAGCCCAGGCAATTGTGAGAATGGCTATCTCTAAAAGAAAGCTCTCAAACTTCTTTTCTCTAAGTGATTATTTCCAAATTGTTCGTAATAGTGTATTCTGAAAGTTTGGAAGGAAACCTCAGTGGAGTGGGGTTATGAAGAAGAGCTCACTGAATCCTAAAAGCTTACAAAGTGTAGTGTTCTTTAATCGGCTTAATAACTAGGAACATGAATTCCTCTACTTAGGGATTGAACATCACAACCAACAACCATAATCTACTAAAGAACTTCATTTAATTATCAACCCAAGGACGTGAACTTGAAATGGGTCAGCACAATATATGCACTAATCACCTTTCCAGATATGCATGATTTCCTAAGATGCTTTATACTGGAATTATAATTACTGGAATAACTTTACTAGATAACTTACTTTGGAAATGAAAACTAAAAGATAAAACTATTCTGCATCTAGTGGCTACAGGAACAGTTGATAGCTCTGTGTTTCTGCCAACTGCAGGAACAGTCACATTAACTTCTATAAAAGAAAGTGCAGCTATCCTAACTTGCAAAATGAAAGTATAGGTAGTTCCCTAAGTGGTCCCCCTTAGGTAATGCCAAAAGTAGACAATAGATTAGGTGAAAAACTTCATAAACTTTATTGATTCAAGGCAAACCAGTACATAGCACATAATCTCTTGATTGTATTTCTGAAACTGAAAATGTGTTTACAACAACAATCTTCTAGCCCATTCTCTGAAGGAGAATGGACTATTTATTGAAACCTAAATCTAACTACTAACTAACCTTCCCTTATAAATCGAGAGGTCTTTATTACATTCAACTAACTAAGTAAAGAGGTGGATAAAGATGCAAGAACTAAGTCAAATCGGTTTATCAATCTTAAAGCGCCATCAAGACAACTGAGCTAGATTTATGAAACACTCCCCTTGCATGGCGGATGAGTTGAAATTGCCTCCCTATTCTTCTGCTGCTGAATCGGTCTTCATTGATTTGGTCTTCTATTCATCAAGTGGGAATTGAATTCCTTCCTCCAATTGTGGTACTTGCAAAATATCCTGCTAGCTATTCCTGAGGTAGAGAGTTAGCTCAACACATTCAACATTTAAGACGATTCATCACTTCATTTATACATCTATTTAAGCATTAATCTGAAGAAAAAATTATTCCAGGCGTGGCTGCAGGAAAGGTTTGTCATCACACAAGGTTTATAAGGTATTCATCAAACTAACAAAACATTTAAAGTAATAATCATGGAAGACTTAGTGTAATATACTTATTATATTAAGTATAAAATTTTGTGTTTTATCCCATAATCAACACCAAATGTTTGTTTTAGCATAATGAAAAAGCATAAAAGTGTTTGAAAAAGTGTGATCTAGATGTGCCAAAAAGTTGGCTCATCACGAAGCACTAAAATGAGTGGACCACAGAATTGCACATAACCTCTAAACTGCCAAACGCTAAGACAAAATGAGAACCCGTGGAGGCTTTTTAGAAGAGCGGGTATGGTCCCCTTTTTTGAAGCCATGAAAGGATAGAATGAAAGAATAACTAAAAAAATTACCAATTCATGGAGAAAAGGGAATGTGGCTATTGGTGCAGTTAGATTTGAGGTGACGAAATAGTTCATAGAGGACGCTACTAGTTTGCAGAACCAAGGTATCAAGGTGGCTAAAAAGAGTGGTGCCGATTACCAGTCATTTGTTGACAAGTTCCTTCATGATGGTGAAAATATTACTAGATTCCAAAATGGGTACGCGAGGCTTAATCTCTCGACTCCTTATGCCTTGGTGAGTATGTTTGTGATGTGGTATTTTACACTTGAAGGAAGATATATGATAGTTCATGCATACCACTTTCCATTGTTGAATCATATTCGCCATAATGAACGTATTAATTTTCCTTTTTATTTGCTCTCCTCTCTAAAACTTAATATTAAAAAGGGCACAAACCCTCCATTGCGTCAAGGATTAATGCTTTCCCTTTATAAGCTTTAGAATCATAATACATGGGAAAATGTGGAACCTGTAGTGGAGGCTAACCCCAGTGTGGAACCTAACCTCAGACCCTCTCCTATTGTTGTTGAAAGAAATGAGATTATCCCTACTAAAAAATCTTCCCCTATCGCTAAAAGCTCCAACCCTTCTACCCCTATGGGTTTGAAGAATCTTTCTAAAAGCTCCATCCAACTCGAGTTGGTTAAAGCTACCCCTGAGAAATGCAAGCATTCCCCACTTCTCCTTGAACTACCCAAGTCAAAGAAAATGAAAAAAGAGTTGAAAATCCCAATTGATGTTACAACCATAAGTGAAGATAAGGAGGGTACTCGAACTAAGGATTTGGAGGATAAGAAACTATTTTAGGGTAGTGGACACCGTAGATCTACCCACCTTACTAAGGCTACCTCCCAAGACAAGAAGGGGAAACAAAAAGCCACTTTTCATGAGGAGGAAGACTTGGAGGTGGAAAATTTTGAGGCCTAGGTTGACGAAGAAAGTGATGAGATGGAATTTGAAGAAAATGCCTATGACATGGGTGCGGACGAATTTGAGGAGGATAAAGAAGATAATGAGGAGGAAGAGACCGAAATCAAAAGACATCAAAGGAATGAAACTCTAATAGCCCCAAAAACTGAGAACATTGCTAATGAAACTAATATTGTTGATGATTCTAGCACTGACTATCTAAAAATAAGGCTAACCTACATGCAGGTGTAAATGGATGACATGGAAAAAACTATAATCATGCTGATGAAGATGATGAATGGCCTAATGCATAGAGCTATGGTTGGTATGGTATCTGGTCAAACCAAGATTACCAGGAAGCTGAAGAAGATGGGAAAGATGAACGACCTGAAGGACTTGGATGAGACTGAGGGACTTGATTGGCATGAGTATATCTCCCTTATAGGAGATTGTTGGAACCTATTTGGAAAAGCCAAGTAATGGATTTTTCTTGCTTTTGGTTATGGCTGCCTTGCTTTTTTTTTCATTCTATTTTAATATAGCTCTATTATGGTTAAGAACCTACTAGTATATGGTGGACTTGATAAATGGTCTTCATAGTTTAAATTTCTTTAGTAGTAATTTTTTTCTTTTGATTAAGAATCATGGTTCTATGGTTACTATTTGGTTATTTGGCCTACGTGCCACCCTGGACATGCTATTTTTTTATGCTAGCTGGTGATTTTGTTTTTTCCATCTTGTTTCCTTTTTTGAATTTTGGCTGTAACCATGGGATCAAGGCCCTTTCCCTACTAATCTAATAAAAAAAATGTTAGTTTTCTAATTTTAACTTAGTTTACAAAATTTAAGACATAAGCTTTCATGTTAAAAAAATATTAACAAGGTAGTTTTGATTCACCAAAACAATTTTAAGGTAGGATTTTCACCAAGGATAATTTACATTCAAACTTATTTATTTACCACTTTTACCTTCTTTTGAAGTGACTTGCATAACACACAACACTTTAAGCAATTCAAACCCTTTTGAAATAAAATTTTGATTTAAACACTTAATAAACCCAAATTTCCTAGTGTTGAAACCTTTATTTAATACCAAATTTCATGCCTAAAATTTTGACCACTTAAAGAAACACAAACCCCATTTAAAAAAAAATTACAACTCAAGACAAGATAATTTTGAGGAATCACCTTTGCATATATTGTGGCATCAAGTTTATGATTCCATCATATACGTTTCACACTTAGAACAAGGAAATACCTAATTTAGTCTAGGCAAATTCTTTCTTACTCTAAGCTATGAGGATATCCTATATGGTCTAGATTGCAACACAAGACATATCAAAGGAGATATTTTTTCTAATTTATCAAATAAGTAATAATATGAACTTGGATTCCATAATCTAACTAGACTCTTCTTAAATAATATTTCTTTCCTAATTTAGATTCACTTAATAAATGTTGTACTAATATACTATATCTAGCAAACTACTCTAATGTTATATAACTAATCCTTTATATTTATCAAATATCATCAATCATACCCTTATATAATATTATTCCTTAGAAAAAATCATAAGCTATCAATAATAAATTTAATTATTGAGGTAGCCAAAAATCTAGTTGGAATGGATGAAATCGTAGAAGACTTTGAAAGAAGTTTACAGATTGAGCAACAAGTATAAATTGTGGGGATCATTGGGTTTGACGGCTTTGGTAAAATTACACTCGTAACAAAGCTTTACAATAGGAAAATAATTCTTTGCATACCAAGTAGAATAAATTATTAGAGGAATTTTGTATTTCTAATGATGGTTATAAATGAGACATTAACAATTGTTTTATATTTTATTTAAGTGCTAATCTTTATTTGAACCAATTTGAGTATGAAATAGATCTTGTGTATCCTCCAAATTCAAATTGAAGTCTATTCTAATTTTTTTATGTTGTATAAAATGTGTGAAGTGTATGCAAATAGTTTATATGTGTTTATTTTATTTTAATATATGAAATATAAAAAACTATATTAAAATGCATGTTTATTGTAATTAAGGAAATGGTATCCAATTATGTTTCAAATAAAGAAATTATATTATTTTAATTTATTCTGAAAAATTAATGTTTGCATTTGATGTTTTGGAAATTAAATAAATTATTGTTTATTATAAAAAGGATTAAATTTTAATATGTAATATATTTTTTTATAATTCTTCTACAATTATTTTTGGGAAAAAAAAAAACTAAAGCAAAAGAAAAAATGAATAGGAAGAAAAAAAGAAAAAAAGAAATTCAATCATTCATTCTTTCTCTAAAAAAATATCCCTTCCTCTCTCAAACCCTCTTCTCTTGGCATTTTGAAAATAAAATTCTTGAATGGTAAGAAAATATTAAAATAGTGGCTTGTATATGTATGCTTGGATGCAAGGAAAGAATCACTTTCATTGTTGTTCTTCTTCAATTGTAAGGGGCATTTTCTCCTTTTGGAAATAAAATTCTTGTATTTTTAATGAGATTTCTCCATTGCCATGGTCCAACTAGGTGGAGCATATAGATTAGAGATATCAAATAATTAGGATGGAGATTTGTTTCAAAATAAAGTCCATTTTAGAGACATTACCATGAAAAATATTTATTAGGATCCTCACTTCCCGATTTCATGTGAAGCTAGTAATGTTGGATGAATTTGGGGAAGAATGGTATCTCTAGATTTTGCATATTCTTTCCAAATAAAAATAAGAGATTTCAAGGTTGCATGCACTCAATTAATAGAGGAAGAAGGATTTTTTTAGTTTTTGATATTTTAATTAAAATATAAAAAATTAAAATTTAATATTTTTTTTTGACTATTTTAATTTGTGGATGGAATGGATTTCACTCAAATAAAAATATGTATCTTTGAGAACCACATTGTGAAGAGTGTATGTAGTTTCAAAGTGTAGATCCTTTAGTTCTAAGGTGTAGGGTAGGAAAGGGGTGTCTCTCATTGTTTTACATGGTATAAGGGGACTACAAGAACAAACATGTGGAGATTTTAGCCAAGTGAAAAAATAATGAACATTGAGATTAATAAAATGATTAACTAAGACAATTACATGCTAGGATCATAACACTCTCAAAATTTTGATCTAGTGATTAGGGACATGTCACAACTCTGAGAGTTGGTGAACCTCACAGGTACCTTCATTGAGGAATCTCTGCTCCCACACTTTCTATGACACCATTGAGTGACTATGTTGACATTGCTTGTTCTATTCTTAGGATTATCATCCTTCTCATTCCATTCTAGATCTTATATTCAATGTTCATGTAATATTTTTTGTGTGTTTCATGTGAATGTTGCATTGTGTATTTTCTTATTATAGTGTTATCCTATGCACTTGTATTTTACATGAGTGATTTCATACTCCTTTTTTGGTGTGAATTTATTTCAAGCCCTTTGCATTTATCTCTCAATATAGTAGGTTGGGAATAAGGATACCACATTGTTGAGTAGTGATATACCACCATTGGGAATTTAAATATCTCTAGAATATAGGGTTATGTGTTGGGAGCTTGACCATCTTGTGGTTATGGTAAAAAAATTCTTTACTATACTTAGCTTCATTTCAGTTTTCCTATTATCTTAGTTAAAAGAGTGGAAATTGTTAATATTTTATTTTCTTGGGATCTATGTACTTTGGTAGGTTGTCTTGTGGCCAAGTCTAATCCCACTACCTCATAAATTTATCCCCAAAAAAATTCACAAATAACTCAAAGAATGATAAATTTGTGCCTTGTCTCCTAAAAAAATCAATTTTTTTTCCTATCGCAAAGATTTCTTTCTTTTTTTTGTCTATTCTAGTTGACGCCAAGTTTTGGATGAAAAATAGGACCTAGAACTTACAAAGGTTCCAATTCCACATTGAATTCCATATTTTTTGTTTCATGCTTACTTCAGTGGTCCAAAAGCGTCATAAGGGGCTAGGCACTTAAAACCTAATTCCATGTCAACAAGTTACGGGTATCAAAGTTAATATATGACTTCAAAATATGTCTTAAGTTTGATGTTAAGTCTAGGATCTACCTTATTAAAGTGCGTAGTAGGTTAAGAAAATTGTACAAGGGATATGACATCAATCATTTATTTTCTAAAGTTTTATTATGGGTCACATGGATTGAAAGGAAATAGGGACTAGAACCTAGGGTTCCATGTCCCAAAAAGGGTTTAAATTTTTTGGAGGTGTTCTTTGTTTTGTGGTGTAATACAGGCCACAAAGGTGGAAAGAAATAGGTACTAAGGAACAAGTCCCCTATCTATGAGTGATCCCAAGACCCATGAAGGAACGTTCTATTATTTTTATAGGACTTGAGGGTTAGGAATAACTTAAAACTTAGGACATGTCCCCAATCCAAGCAAGGGTCCAAGGTATATGTATAGTTGGGGTAGTCATTTTTTGTAATGGAGGGTGAGTGTTAGACAATATTTTGGACTTGAAACTTAGTTCCAAGTCCACATCGAGTCCCAAAGTCCAACCCATTGCCAGTCCCTCTCAAGAACCCAAAATGGATGTTTTAGCCTTTTTTCTTATTGTAATGTAGTGAAACTTAGAGGGTGGTTTTGTAGAGATGTGAATAAGTTAACCCAATGGTTTTGGCTATCCTATCTATCTTCCATGATTATTTTTATGCTAACCTTGTTGAATTATCGTATAATTGAGTTAATGCATTCACTTATATCTTTGTAGTAATGCTTTGGTGTGTGTGTCAAGTATGCCAAAATGTGTTGCAAGTGACACCTTAGGCATGTTAGTATATTATGTGGATATGTTATATCACTGTTATTATGCAAAAAAAAAAAATAGTCCATGTTTTTCTCATTAATTTCTTGACAATTTTTTTGAGGCATTATAATCCCTTGTTGGAATATTCTCAATACATCATCTTCTCTTGATATACTTAAATTTACCAAAATTAAATCGTAATTATCTCTAATATCACTTGATGCACTCATGGCTAGATGGTCCAATGAAGGATCGTCCAACCATGCAACCAAATAGAAAAATATAGAATAAAATTCAATGAAACAAAAAAAGAACAATATGTCCTATATTTATTTACAATCACAATCAAATCAAAATCTACTATAATGGACTTCCAACATGTTAGGCTTGAGTCATTTGATTAGAAATGGAAAAATTATATAATTTCAATGATATTACAATAAAATTCCATGTCAAACTAGTATCTTAAACTATATTTGTTGAATTCTAATGATATGCAAGAATATTAATATACTATCTTTTAGCCTTAGTAATGGCCCTAGTAAATCACAAGGTGGTCTAAAATTTCATGCCTTCTGAAATGTGTTCTTGGAAAAACATGTGAAATATTTAGAATGAATGTTGTAATGATGGATCAATGAATATCTATATGATTCATACTATGCATGATAAAATGTGAATACATTAAAATAAGGACAATATAATGTAAGTTCATATTTCACATTCAAAAATTACTTACAATAGAGCATAAACAAAATAAATCAAATGAAATAATAAACAATATTACCTCCATAAAAGCCTCATCTTACTCCATTGATCTTAGATACGCTACAATAATATGATATTTGGATTTATTTTCTTACTTAGTATAACCCGGTTATAGAAAATGGATTGGATGGTAGCATGAATTTCTCAAAAATTATAGATCCTTGATAGCTTGAAAGATGGTAGATTTATAAATTTTGTGGTGTTGATCAATAGTAGAGAATGATCAGAAGAATTAATGAATGAGACTGATTATGATGACATGAGGAATGTGTAAGTGATATGTGTCCTTGTGAAGGGTTTGATTGATGAGTGAATTGATTGCATGGATAAGTAAATTGATTGCAAATTGATGAGTGATTTTGAGAGTGAGTCTAAGTGGAACTAATGTACATTTTTAGTTAACTCGCTTAATTGATGGATTTGAGAAGAATATTAATAGAATTGAATAAATAAATGAATTTAATTCATGTGCATGAGGAGAAATAAAATAAAATATTAATTTTATTTATTTAGAGGAAAATAGAAAAAATAATTTATTTAATTGTAGAGGAAATGCTAGCTAATTAAATAATTAAAAAAAATTTAATTATAGTGGATAAGAAGAAAATAATTAATTAATTAATATTCATTTTTTTGTTTTGTAAGTTGTGGAGATAGGGTCCTGCTCCCTTTATTAAAAAAGTAATAAAAATTACAAATAACTGCCAAGTAGCAAAGAAGGGGTTGAGAGCTATAGGAGCCTCCATAAGAAATAGAAAGAGGAGAGCTGAAGAGACCTACAAAAGAAAAAATAACTGAGACAAATTTTTAGAATTGATACAATGACACTCAAGAAGAGAAAGTAGAGCACAAACACCCAAAAGACTATGCCCTATGAGTGTCTCGAAAAAGAAGTGCCTCCAAGGTTCGCTGTGAACCAACTTCCACCACTTCTAAACCTTCAGTGCGAAGCTTTTCCACAACAAACTTCCTCCCAGCCTTCCACTTTGAACGACAATCAAGATTTAATGTGCCACTTAATGATTGAGAAATCCCAAGTTTTTGGGGAGGATCCAGAGAAAAATCATCAAAACACTCATGAATTTTCTCTTCCAAGTCCTCCATGAAAGGAAAAGTACTATCAGATTCAGAGCCATCCTCCTCTGACCTAGGGGGAGAATCAGGTGTGCTCTCATGGATAGGAACAATTGAAAGAGAAGAGGATCCGTCGACTAATCCAAAATTGGCCCTGACTCTTGAGGAGGATTGAAGAACTTACCATGATTCCTCCAAATGAACTCAGTATCAGAAGTACATCCATTTTTGACCCACTTCTTCAAGAAAACATTCCTCACCCTCACTAAACATTTGAGGGAACAAGATTCAATCCTATGTCCAAGCATATTGGAGGGGAAGCAATAGAAGGGAAAGCCTTCATAGTTTAAAAATTAAGTCCTGACACCATGTGAAGAATGGATCTGGATAGAATGAGACAAGAGTTTTGAGATCTCCACCATTGCACACACCCTATAGAATCTGTGATCTGAAGCCACCTGTATAAATCAATCTTGAAAAAGGACCCCACCTGATTGATCATATTGTTAATCAAATCCACATTGCATAGAACCAGGGGCAGGTTGTAAAGCCTGATCCAAACAAGAACAAGTGTAATCTTCATTG
Source organism: Sequoiadendron giganteum (assembly GCA_007115665.2). NCBI lineage: Eukaryota > Viridiplantae > Streptophyta > Pinopsida > Cupressales > Cupressaceae > Sequoiadendron > Sequoiadendron giganteum. The sequence goes on along the minus strand of CM021102.1, from coordinate 567,993,494 downwards.
TAGTTGGGTCAAAGAAAGATAACCAAGGAGAAATAAAGAGGCCAGAGTGCCCAAGGAACCAAGGCACTTTCTATAAAACAAAGTTACAGTCCTCTGTAGAATAAAAGGTTATAAAAAAACCAAAATCCAATGATTCTACAATAGGAAGAGTCAAATTAATCCAAGTGCATTTGATCCATTCGATAACAAAGGACACTGAAGGATGCATGTGCAGGTATCACAGAACCATTGAGCGATTACCCTAGTCCTCTGCAATTGCTTCAATACATCCATTAGAGAAACAAAAGTCTGTAGGCTCATCGGAAAAGGAGACACCTGAATCCCCAAAGGAGAAGTGATCATTGCTAGATTAAGAGCCACTATCCATTTTTGGAGGAGGGGAGGGAGGAGGAGAAACTAGAGGGCAAGGCAGATTAGGGTTTGCCTATGTAGCATTCTTATGGAAAAAATTTGAATACACATGAAATGGATTTTCCCTGTTTCTACACCCATCAACAAAGCCAATGGGCGCAACGCTAGAAGCAACCCCGCATCATTAGCAACCAAAGGGTTGAAGGTCTGAGGGATAGGAGGAGAAGACGGTGTTGAGACCTGAGATGCCCTAGATTAAAGATCATACTCTTTCATCCCTCCCCACCGCAACAGTGTGTCCACCACGCTTCACACTAGGGAAATATGTGGATTTACCCTTCATTCGTGTCCACAAATCACCGTATGTTGGTTCGACATCCCTATGCTCAACCGTAACAACAAATTTTCATTATGGGTGGCACTAGGAGAGCCCTTGCACATCATTGCTTGTTGTTTTACATAAAGCATATAGGTTATTTGAATATCTTATTAATCATATGCATTCATTATATGTTTAAATTTTGAAAGAAATTCTAATATTCAATTATTTAATTAATGTGGATGAGAACAATAAATTGTGAATTAACTAAATGATTTAAAATTATTTAATTAATATGGATAGGAGAATTTGATGAATTAATTAAATAATTGAAAAAATATTTAATTAATGTGGATGCGAGAAATTGATAATTTAATTAATATGGATGAGAGAAATTGATTTTCATGTTGTGTTAGCTTAATTAAATAATTAAAATTATTTATTTAATATTGATAGAGTAATTGATGAGAAATGATGAGGTGATGAGATGGAATGTGTTAGTCATTTTTACATATCTACATTTTGCCCCTCTTTGAGACAATGTGTTTATTGGTTTGTTTCAATAACATTATGCTAGTATTAAAAAATGGAAAATTTGGTTGGTGATGTGCCCCAATGTGCCCCAGTGAACTAAAGGATGGAGGTAGGATGCCCCTCAAGATATTAGGAAAAAGAAAAAAGGTTTTTTAGTCAACTTCTTGATAGGAAGGATCAATGAGGTCTGATTTTATTGGAGGAATAAAAATGGGCTAAATGGGTGATGAAATAAAGAAATGAAAAATATTAAGGTTTAGGGGTGAATATTAGGGTTTTGAGGGGTATAAATAGTTGTGGGGGTCATTTCAACTCATTTTTACTCTCCCTAGTTTAGATATTTAGTCTTTAGAGCATGAAGCAGTTGTAGAGATGGTAGGAATTCCAATGGTGAATCATTGAGTGAAGTGCATGTAGATCTTTAAAAGACCAGTTGAGTCACCTCCAATGGTATTGTCTAAATTTTGGGTCCCTTGAGGTAGGTTTACAAGCATTAATTGTGACTAGAAGTAGGTTAAATAAAATATGTCAAAAGGCTAGAATGGCGCTAATGATGATTGATTTGGTGATTTTGACACACAACTACACTTTTGATTAGTGTTTTGCATATGATTAGGGCTCTAGTTCAATTGATAGACAAATGATGAGAAAAGTGGCACAATTGAAAAATTAGGCTACAAATGATAGATATTAGTACAATTGAAAAATTAGGATGTATATGATTGGGGATTTTGTGTAGTTGATGGAAATTAAGTCTTAAGGATCTTTAGGCTAACAATGTGTGCATTACTACAATAGGAGAATTTAGATTCAATAATGTATCAAGAGTATCATTCTACCACAATATTATTGAGGGCTAAGTTTATTGGGGTAGAGCAGGAGTTTCTTGACATGGTGGGTTTATGGCATATCACATGCATTCCTAAGACTAAATAGCATCAAGCCATGATGAAAATATTAGTGGAGCAATGGTATAGCGAGAAAAAAATATTCATTTTTCCTACTGGTGAGATGACCACAACTCTAGAGGAATTTTGGAGGATATTGTATATCTTCATTCATGATGAGAAAATAATTTATGATATAAATACTAAGGAGAGTTCTTTGGAGAGAATGTCCCTAACAAATGATTGAGGATTGAGGATGAAGAGATGGATTTTTCAAGGCCATGATTACATTTGACACAATTCTAGTAGTACTACATGGGTGATTGGAAGTGTACTGGTTCTTGAAAAGAGGTTGAGGGGATCCTCAATTGGTTGGGGTCAGGCCCTAAAGAAGATGATCAATGATTGGGTCCTCTATACACGAGGGCCATAAGTTCTGGATTACTTATATAATTATATGCATCAGATTATTTATCAGTATGGTGTGAGTCTAGCATATGGTGTGGCATTATTACACATATGGGCTTGGAAGTACATTGCAATGACTTAACCTATTAAAAATTGACTAAGAGGTATATAATTGTTGTATGTTTTTTTGCACAATGGTGTGTTAACTCATTGATGGATAGTGGATTTACCTTACTAGTGATGGGTGTTTGATGATGTGGATGTAGTGATATGGAGGCCATGGTGCTAGTGTGAGGTGTGGATAGGTCATGTTGAGAATTTAGTGTATTATTGACAGTGATACATGATAGGGAACATAGTGTGGTGAGGAGTTTGAAGTGGACATCATGAGCCCTATCTCAAGAGTTAATGAAAAGATAAAGAGAGAAAATTTGGTAACCTTGTAATCAAAGGAAGACAATAGTTACAACTTCAAGTTGAAAGAAAACTAGATAGTCATGGTAACTGTTGATGCCAAAATTTGACAAGATAACAACCTTTATGGGAAACTCAGATAAAGGGGGGACCTATTGCGCTAAACTATGTGACCTCCGAATTTTAAAGAAGTCAAATTCTTCTATAATTGGGGTTTTGAATGGGAAAAGGAAGCAAATGTCAAAATAAAAGATATAACTAGGGTGATGTGCCAAGATTTAGATGCAAGGCACAATAAATCTATCTCTTTGATGCGATTTAAGGGCTTGTTCAGTAATCTGCTATGTCCTAGAGTGACAAAATTTAAAGATAGAAGCCTGAATGATTCATCCAATGACATAAAATATTCTTCATGCACATTCACTAAAAATAGGAGTCAAAGACATAATCTAAACCAACAAACTTGCATTAAAATTATAGAATTTATACAAATAAACCATTCAGTACAATAATGGCATAGTATAAATTTTATCAAATAGTGTAAGAAAACAGAAAGGCCAAATAATGGCACAGTCTGTGAGTTAATTTACAATAATCTAAAAATGGTAAAAGGCTTGGTCCTTCCACAAATTTCTCTACCAAATTCGAACCCTTGCTTTGAAAAAAGAAGCAGTATTTATAATAAAGATCTCTTTGCCTGGTGAGCCAGTAACAAAAATGATCCCTTGATCATGAGTAATGATGCATATAGTAATGATTTCCCAAGATAAAATGATTCAAGCCATGAACAAGGTCACCTCAGCGCTAGATGTATCCCCTACGAATGATGGTAGTGGTCCTAGTAAAATAATGTGTCGACATGTGTCACCCACTCATGGAGGCAACTATAACACATGGAAACTATGGTGAGGTTGTTGCCTGCTTCATCCTCCAACACAATGAAGCTTTTAGAAGATCCATGTGGCAAGCGATCGGGACCCGAGGTTCATTCTTCCCTCCTTGTGATGAAAACTTGCGTGATGAAGACATGTGGAGGTCTCCCATACATACTGCACTATAGGTGGGGGCCACCAAGGAATGTGTGCAGACTGATGCTAAGTGGCATGCAATCGACACTCAATAGGGAGGTGACTAGAAGAAGCATTGAAGGGTGCAAACTACCGACATGTGGAAGCATGGTGGGGGTCATTGAAAAGTGAAGGAAAGGATCCTTGCGAGGAGTGCTCGACTGACAAGTGGAAGCATTCGCATAAAGCCTTGTGAAAGGAACCCGATGTTGCTTTCAATAGATGGGTGTGGCTGGAACTTAGCAAAAAATAAAATAACTTGAAGGGAGCTTGGGGAAATTATACTCACAGATTTTGGTGACTATCAAGGGCGTTTCACCTATGGAACAAGGAACCCAAAATTTTTGGTTCGCAAAACAAATTCCTTTCCATAGGTGACACGATCAGAGCTTAGAGAAGGCGGTTTGCATAGGCAGTCATTCAACCTTAACTGGAGTCGATATGTCGCACAGATTCTCTTGCACTCCATGCAGATCGATCATTTCCTTGTAAGATAGTGTCATCGATATACCAACCCAGGACTCAAGTTGAAAAAGAAGTTGTGCAATCGGATGAGTGATGCTCTCAATATCTTCTGCAACAAGGGGTTGACTGAAGCTCTAAAAATTAGACACATCTCGTTGCTTCTCTTCAATCTTCACCGCAATATGCTCTGTTGTGGCCACCGATTCATCTTCAAGAAATGGGGATGGTAAGCCCATTTGAGTTAGGTGGGAGAACCTTGTCCGCATGCTATTCATGGTCTAATCCAATATGGTGGTACACTCGTTGGTATGAAGGATGGTTGTATGGCAGTGGATGAACCAGTTAGTTGTTTTAGCAATGACCTTCTAGTCTTCAATCCTTGTGCTCGCCATAATTCATCTAGGACCATATATAGCCTGTCCAACAACCTCTTGGCCTTTAGAACTCTCTTTGTGATGGATTGAGGGAACCACTCGATTGCTCCATGAACTTCCCTACCTAAACTTGTTGCCTCCACCATGAATTGGAGCATCGGCTGTAGAGTCAGGAAGAAGGCCTTAACTCTTTCCTAATATGAAAAATATAACTCTTGGACTACCTAAAGAAGGTCTGACTGAATGATAGGATCCAATAGGACCATCTCTACATCCCTTAATTCCATATTATGTGCTAGCTCCACAACCTTTTGGTTCACTACGGTGAGTTGTCCCTGTAGTTACTATGATTTTTCCATCCAACTTGCCTCAACTTTTTCCTTGTTTGTTGTTTCCTTCTCCAAGGAAGATTTCATTTCTTGTATCTCATTCTTGAGTTGGGCCCAATGGACATTGAAATATGCATCTTTTTGCTGCATTGTTGCTCTAGTTGAGCACGCCGGTGGTCAAAATTTTCATCTTTTCGTTGCACTTCTTGCTCCAACCATGCCAACTAGTCTTGATATCCCTCATTCTTTTGTTGTAGCTCAGCGACTAGGTTGGGATTGAGAGATTGGAATTTCATAAGTTCCTCCTAGATATTCGCTTGCTCCATCTCCATTTGTTGGGACAAGCGCTTAAATTCAACATCCCTCTCTTTTTCCTTTTCCAACAAGACCTCAACCCTTTTCGTGATGTTTTTCACCTCTTCTTCCCTCTTCTTTAGCTAGCGACCGGACTTAAGAAAGCCGGTGGTCACCACTTGTTGTGTTTCCTCCATGAGCTCTACCTTATCCTGAGGCTGGGCTATGCTTAAATCGAGCCCCATGGAATACACATTGTAGTCATCTGGTTGCATTTCTCCTTGTGGTTTGCTGACAGTTGGGTACATAGTCACAAAATGTAGCGACTATTGAGCCTCATTAAAAATAGTGTGCACTTTGGGCTCTGCTGGCCTCTTAGCATCTTTAGCTTTTTGCTTCTGGGCTATGATTGCTCGTGCTTGCATAGTTTTATCACCCTCGGATAATAATTCTGATGGTGAACTGATGAGCCCACCTACGAAAGGTGAGGAAAGGAAAAAGGAAATGAGAGGGTAACGGTCCTGGGTGACTTCTTCCTTGGAACACTAACTATTTGAGGAGAGAAAGGAGGGATATTCCAATACCTGACCTGCAAACTAGTAGGAGGACTCGAGGGAAGTGGTGTCATGGCAGATTCCATCTATTGGGAAGACTGGATTGGGGCATACATGGCAACAACAGTAGAGGTGTCAATGGCGGTAGCAAAGGTAGAGTGTGAGGTGTTGGGGGGTGTGGAATGGGCCAAGAATAATGGTGTAAGGGTCCATAGAGGAGTAAGGGAAAATGGGATTGCATGAGAGAACTGTGCGAAACCCCCCTCGACTATTGAAGCAAAGGCGAAAAAGGAAGGGTCAGTGCTTGAAATAAGAGGCATTGTGGACACAACAAGGGAAACTAAGGAATAAAAAACAAGAGAAGTGGGAGAAAAATATACCTATGGTGTGGATGATTGTGATCCTATGCTCATTGTAGACTCTTGCCTCACCTCAGGCTCCTGCGAACATTCTCCAAAAGATGCTTCGGTGTGCTACCTCTTTGATGGTGGCGAATCTTCCACCACTACGGTCTTAAATTGTTGTGGTTGAGTTGTTATGGTCCTCCTTACGATCCAGGTGTTAGTCAACAAAGACCTCGCACACGATATGTTCACCTGCATGTTAGAGGAAACCTTGCTAGGTTGATTCATGGCTTTCCCTTTTTGTTGTGTCGAGGGAATTTGAACTTCTATTTCTGGTTTCACTCCTCCATCTGATTATGCTTCGGCCTCCTCTGAACCAGAGTCTTTCTCATCACTATCATCAGAATCTGGATGCTCATCATTCTATAATTTATCGAACTGTTCATCCATTTCCACACTATCATAAGGGGCCTCAATGCATTGAGTCTCCTGGTAGTATATCCAAAAATCGTTAATCTTCTCTTCCTTCTAGTTGTAATTATTTGCCAAGTTGTTGCAAATATTAGCCCCAATATGCTTTGTCTTATCATAATTCCCAATTTGGTAGTAGAATCTGAGCCAGGGAGGCCAACCACCTTTGGCTGAAATATGAGCTACGTTGACCATAAGTTCATTCGCATCCTATATTGGATTTTGATGCTTCTCCCAGTAAGGTTGGGGGTTGTGTGTTACCTTGACATACTCATTCGGTAAGTCATCATCGAGGTTGTAATTCCATTTATCGCAAATCCACACCAGCCCCAGATGAGCCAGCTTTGCTTCTAGCAAGTCACGAGTCTTCCTCTTGGCCATGATCACGGTCATGAAGTTCATCGGGCAACTGAAAAATCCTCTTTTCTTTGATTTTCCATTGCAAAAGGTGAAGTAAATAATCGATACCTGATGGAATACTTAAAGCACCAGTATCTAATTTGTAAGACATGTCAGAAGCCGGAAGGGTTCCCTGGTGAGATGCACAATTAGACGAATGTGAAGTCCTCATCCAAAAACTAGTCACACTTTAGCGTGAAATTCTGCATGAACTTAGTCTGGTTTTAGTTGAACATACTACATGGGTGATTGGAGGTGTACTAGTTCTTGAACAGAGGTTGAGGGGATTCTCAATTGGTTGGGGTCAGGCCCTAGAGAAGATGATCAATGATTGGGTCCTCTATACATGAGGGCCATATGTTTTGGATCACTTATATAATTATATGCATTAGATTATTTATTAGTATGGTTTGAGTCTAGCATTTGGTGTGGCATTATTACACATATGGGCTTGGAAGTATATTTCAATGACTTAACCTATTATAGATAGACTAAGAGGTATATAATTTTTGTATGTTTATTTGCACAATGGTGTGTTAACTCATTGATGGCTAGTGGATTTACCTTACTAGTGATGGGTGTTTGATGATGTGGATGTAGTGATATGGAGGCCATGGTTCTAGTGTGAGGTATGGATAGGTGATGTTGAGAATTTAGAGTATTATTGACAGTGATACATGATAGGGAACATAGTGTGGTGAGGAGTTTGAAGTGGAAATCATGAGCCCTATCTCAAGAGTTAATGACAAGATAAAGAGAGAAAATTTGGTAGACCTGTAATCAAAGGAAGACAATAGTTACAACTTCAAGTTGAAAGAAAACTAGAAAATCATAGTAACTGTTGATGCCAAAATTTGACAAGGTAACGACCTTTATGGGAAACTTAGTTAAAGGGGGGACCTATTGCACTAAAGTATGTGACCTCCGGATTTTAAAGAAGTCGACTTCTTCTATAATTGGGGTTTTGAATAGGAAAAGGAAACAAATATAAAAATAAAAGATATAACTAGGGTGATGCACCAAGATTTAGATGTAACACATGATAAATCTATCTTTTGGATGCAATTTAAGGGCCTATTCAGTAGTCTTCTATGACCTAGAATGATAGAAATGAAAGATAGAAGCCTAGATGATTCATCCAATGACATAAAATATTCTTCATGCAACTTCATTGAAAAGAGAAGTCAAAGACATGATCTAAACCAACAAACTTGTATTAAAATTATAGAAGTTCTGTAAATAAACCATTCAGTACAATAATGGCACAGTATAAAGTTTATCAAACATAGTCTGTGAGTTATTTTGCAATAATCTAAAAATAGTAAAAGGCTTGGTTCTTCCATAAATTTCTCTACCAAATCCAAACCCTTGCTTCAAAAGAAGAAGCAATATTTATAATAAAGATCTCTCTACCTGGTGAGCCAGTAACAAAAAATATCCCTTGATCATGAGCAATGATACATATAGTAATGATTTCCCTGATCGTTGCAATGAAAAAAGATTCAAGCCATGAATGAGGTCACTTCAACGCTAGATGCATCCCCTGCAAATGATGGTAGTGGTCCTAGCAAAATAGAGTGTCGAAATTTGTCACCTAGTCATGACGACAATTATAAAATGTGGCAATTATGGTGAGGTTGTTGCCTACTTCATCCCCTAGCATTATGAAGCCTTTAGAAGATCCATGTGGCAAGCAGTCGGGGCCCGAGGTTCATTATTCCCTCCTTGCAATGAAAATTGCATGATGAAGACATGTGGAGGTCTCCCATACATACTTCATTGTAGGTGGGGGCTGCCAAGGAATGTGTGTGGACTGATGCTACATGGCATGCAATCAGTACCTGATAGGGAGGCGATGAGAAGAAGCACTGAAGAGTGCAAAATACCAACATGTGGAAGCATGGTGGGGGTCGTTGAAAAGTGAAGGAAAGGATCCTTGCAAGGAGCACCCGATTGACAAGTGGCAACATTTGGATAAATCTTTGCGAAAGGAACCCGATATTTCTTTCAATAGATGGGCATGGCCGGTACTTAGAAAAAAATAAAATAACCCGGAGGGAGCTTCGGGAAATTATATTCACAACTTTTAGTGACTATCAAGGGTGTTTCGCCTACTAAACGAGGAACCCAAAATTTCTGATTTGCAGAACACAGTACTTTCCATAGGCGACGTGATCAAAGCTTAGAGAGCACGGTCTATAGATGCAATCATTCAACCTTGGATGGAGTCGATATGTCACGTAGATTCTCTTGTGCTCCATGCAGATCGATCATTTCCTTGTAAGGTAGCGTCATCGATATACCGTCCAAGGACTCAATTTGAAAAATAAGTCATGCAATCGAATGAGTGACGCTCTCAATATCTTCTACAACAAGGGGTTGATTGAAGCTCTAAAAAGTAGATGCATCCTATTGCTTCTCTTCAATCTTCACCACAATATGCTCCATCCTGGCCACTGATTCATCTTCAAGAAATGGGGATGGTAATCCCATCTGAGTTAGGTGGGGGAACCTTGTTCACATGTTATTCGTGGTCTGATCCAATGTGGTGGCATACTCATTGGCATGAAGGATGGTTGTGTGGCAGTGGATGAACCTGTTAGTTGTTTTAGCAGCAACCTTCTGGTCTTCAATCCCCGTGCTTGCCAAGACTTCATCTAGGACCATATATAGCTTGTCCAAAAATCTCCTGGCTTTCGTAACTCTCTCTATGATGGATTGAGGCAACCACTCGATTGCTCCACTAAATTCCTTGCCTAAACTTGTCACCTCTGCCATGAGTTCGAGCATCGGTTGTAGAGTTAGGAAGAAGGCATTAAATCTTTCCCAGTATTAAAAATATAACTCTTCAGCTACCTAAAGAAGGTTTGACTAAACGACAGGATCCAAGAGGACCATCTCTGCATCCCTTAATTCCATATTATGCACTAGCTCCACAACCTTTTGGTTCACTGTGATGAGTTGTCCCTGCAAGACCTATGATTCTTCCATCCAACTTGCCTCAGCTCGTTCCTTGTTTTCTATTTCCTTCTCCAAGGAAGATTTCTTTTCTTGGACCTCATTCTCCAGTTCGGCTTGGCAAACATTGAAATATGCATCTTTTTGCTGCATCTGTTTCTCTAGTTGAGTGCACTGGTGGCGAAACTCTTCATCTTTTCATTGTACTTCTTTCTCCAACCACACCAAATGGTCTTGATATCCCTCATTCTTTTGTTGCAGCTCAGCGACCAGGTTGGGATCGAGAGATTGGAATTTCATAAGTTCCTCTCAAAGCTTTTCTTGATCCATCTCCATTTGTTGGGACAAGCGCTTAAATTTAACATCCCTCACTTTTTCCTTTTCTAGCAAGACATCGACCCTTTCCTTGACATTTTTCAGCTCTTCTTCCCTCTTCTTTAGCTAGTGACCGGACTTAAGAAAGCCGGTGGTGACCACCTGCTGTGTTTCCTCCATGAGCTCTATGTTGTCCTGAGGTTGGGCTATTGCTAAATTGAGCCCCATGGCATACACATTGTAGTCATCTGGATACATCTCTCCTTGTGGTGTTGATAGTTGGGTACATAGCTACAAAATGTAGTGACTGCTGAGCCTCATTAAAAATAGTCTACACTTTGGGCTTTGCTAGCCTCTTAGCATCTTTAGCTTTTTGCTTCTGGGTTCTAATTACCCGTGCCTGCATAGTTTTATCACACTCTGATAAGATTCTGATGGTGACCCGATGAGCCCACATGTGAAATGTGAGGAAGGGAAAAAGGAAATGAGAGGGCAATGGTCCTGGGTGACTTCTTCCTTGGAACACTAATTTTTTGAGGAGAGAAAGGAGGGATATTCCAATACCCGACCTGCAAACTAGTATGAGGACTTGAGGGAAGTGGTGTCATGGCAGATTCCATCTATTGGGAAGAATGGATTGGGTTTGACATGACAACAACAAGAGAGGTGTTAATGGTGGTAGTAGAGGTAGAGTGTGAGGTGTTGGGGGGCACAGAGTGGGCCAAGGCGAATGGTGTAAGGGTCCACAGAGGAGTAAGGGCAAATGGGGTTACATTAGAGAACTGTGCGAAATAAGAGAAGATGCATCACAGACAAGGAAGGGTCAATGCTTGAAATGAAAGGCCTCGTGGACATAGCAAGGGCAACTAAGGATTACAAAACAAGAGAGGAGGGAGCAAAAGATAACTGTGCTGCAGATGATTGTGATCCTTGGCTCATTGCAGGATCTTGGCTCACCTCAAGCTCCTGTGAACACTCTCCAGAAGATGATTTGGTGCACTACCTCTTTGTTGGTGGTGAATCTTCCACCACTATGGTCTCAGATTGTTGTGGCTAAGTTGTACTGGTCCTCCTTGCAATCCAAGTGTGAGTCAGCATAGACCTCGCACATGATATGTTCACTTGCATGTTAGAAGAAACCTTGCTAGGTTGCTTCATGGATTTCCCTTTCTGCTTTGTGAAGGGCATTTGAAAATTTTATGGTTCCGCTCCTTCATTTGATTGTGCTTTGGCCTCCTTTGAACCAGATTATTTCTCATCACTATTGTCAGAATCTAGATGCTCATCATTCCATAATTTATCAAACTGTTCATCCATTTCCACGCTATCATAAGGGGCCTCAGTGCGTCGGGTCTCCTGGTGGTATATCCAGAAATTGTTAATATTCTCTTCCTTCTAGTTGTAATTCTTTTCCAAGTTATTGTGAAGAGTAGCCCCAATCTGCGTTGTCTTATTATAATTCCTAGACCAGTAGTAGAATCCTAGCTAGGGAGGCTGACCACCTTCGGATAGAATATGAGCTAGGTCGACCATAAGTTCATATGCATCCTTTATTGGATTCTGATGGTTTTCCCAATAAGCCGGAGGTTGTGTGTTACCTTGACATACTCATTTGGTAATTCATCATCGGGGTTGTAATTCTATTTATCATAAATCCACACCAGCCCCAAATGAGCCAGATTTTCTTCTAGAAAGTAATGAGTCTTCCTCTTGGCCATGATCACAATCTTGAAGCTCATCGGGCAACTAAAAAATACTCTTTTCTTTGATTTTCCATTGCAAAAGGTGAAGTCAATAATCGATACCTGATGGAATACTTCAAGCACCAGTATCTCATCCATAAGACATGTCGGAAGTCGGAAGGGTTCCCCAGTCAAGCCGCACAATCAGATGAATGTGAAGTCCTTGTCCAGAAACTAATCACACTTTAGCGTGAAATATTGCATGAACTCAGTCTGGTTTGAGTTGAACTATAAGACATTGTTTTCCTCCCTCAAATATTGCAGAATCGGAGTTAAGAAATAATCCGAAAATGCGTAATAATCATATGTTGTAGAGAGGAGAGGAGTCCAAGTGGAAATCAACTTTTTCCTCTGGTTTTCATAAAAAATGGATAGCCCCATATGCATTTGGAAGAAGTTGGGGTTCTGGTGCAAAAACATGTTGGCGACGAAGGATGAAAACCTGAACCTCTGTTATAGTTGGTACTTTTCTATCTAGTTGAGCATCTCTTGGATGAGGAATTATGAGAAATCTTACCAGAAAAGAGAATGTTTCCTATGGAATTGAAACCCCAAGCCTAGTTGAAACTCTTGAACCTCTGTGTCAGTGTCCAAGCTGCAAAAAAACACCATCATTGAGAATGCATCCTTCATATCATCTTTGAAGTTTTTTATGCATTGTCGGGATCTACATTGGCTTTTTCTTAGCTTCTTTGGGCCTTTGTGCTTCCATGTTATAAAAGCTCAAAGAAAAATATTTGGTTCTCTAATAGGTTTCTCCCTTTTCCAGAGTGAATGAGTCCATTTGAGGCACTTTGGAGCTTTGTTTCGGGATGCACAATGTGTCCCAGATAGCCTCTTCACAGATAATAACACTTAGCTCCCCACCCTCAATGGTGTTGGTATCCGGGTTGAAATGTTTGATGGCCTCGTCAACCAATTTAGGGCAGTAGTGTACGAACATGACCATATATTGTGGTAGCCCATGAAACCAACACTTTTGTGCCAAAGAATCCGAGTCGCTATTCTTCTTCATCCTTTCATAGGTCACATCCCTAAGCATCTTAGGGTTCTTTGCAAGGATGGGATCATGAGTATTATCCCATTCTTCTTTAATTCGGCTCTGGTCTCTATGGGGAATCTTCTTTTTTGCAACCCACATATTCACCCATGTTGGCTTGTCTGGTATACCAGGCGAAGCGTAAGAGATATTATCGAAGACATCGGTGGTTGGCGCTTCATGCATGGCTTAAAATAAAATTTTGTCTCTCTCTTCTTGCATTTCTACTTGGGAACTCTGGGCAGCCTCCATCTTTTACGAAATTCTACTTAGAAAGCACACTGAAGCGGTATAAATCGAACCTAGAACACTATGCAAGGCCTGAACTCAAACCCAAACAACCTCCTGCTTCACGTTCAATCTGCACCGAGGCAATGAATCTTCTGCAATTACCTATGCATTCAACTACTTTGTTACTATTTGCACCACACCTGGTTCCCTTAGCGATTCTACTCTTCAAATTCCCTTTGTGTACTCAAGAAGTTGTATGCTTCATCTAGCCCTTGCATGTGATACTTAGCTTTTTCTTCATTTTTTTTCCTTCAGCCAGTAGACAATGGTTTCCTTTTTGCATTTAACTCGGTATGTACTGCTAGCTTCTCCTTCCATGCGAACAAAAATACTTTACCTTTTTGAAAAGACAAGAATTCATAATTACATAAGTGATAATGTCCTTTCGGCGTGATTTTCTTGGGAAATTAATCCACCAGTGAAATGCTTTAGATCCTTTCGCACGCCTTGGCAATTAATATCCCAAAAAGCATAATTAAGCTGAAATCGTAATGAGTACTTAGAAAATATTTGAGTTAAACCTTGGAGCTCAAAATTGCCTACATCATGACACCTCAGCATCCATTCGTATGAGCCATCACCTAGGACTACTACCAATTTGCACTAATTGATTGTTGCTCCTTAATCTTGCACGCAACAATTCGTACCTACAGACGTAATTTGGTTGGAATATCAAGCTATCCTTTTGGTGGGATTTTTGAATTAACACTCGATTATCGTCACACTTATGGCATATAGGCTACCTATATATTTCTATAAATAGGCCCTAATATAGTAGCGAAAACATACTTAGCGATTAGCAAAAATAGCATTGGGTGATTAGATAGAGTTATCGTTTAGGCGGTTGAGTAGGTTTTGAATTTGTGTAGAGCTTAGAATTAGGTAGTTGAGCAAAGACTAATACGATGAATTCTCCAATCAGACTAGTGTGTAACTAGTCTCAAACAACCTTTATGGGAGAGATTTCCAATAGGTGCCTCAAGCGCATGACTAAAAACAAGCATTCACTGGCTATTATAGCCATGAAATGGGTCTTGGGTAGGGATTGTATTGAGTATGAAGACAAGTATTAGGTGAATACTAATATCTGCTCCCATTTCATTTCTTTGTTGCTTGATATTCAGATTCCAAATGCCATGATTCTGTGTTTGACGCTCCATATTTTTTCAAAGAAGTACCTCAAAGGTCTCTGTGAGGTGGTGAACCATGCAGTGTATGGCTTGGGCCTTCCTGTTGCGAGTGACCTACTAAGGCATATTGAAGAAGACACAGTGGTACCATGGGTGACATTCCTAAGTGGGTTCCGACTTCATTCACTTGTTGAGCATCATGAGAGAGCCACCTGTGTGTGCCACTTTCTATTGTGCTGCTACAATGTAGTGCTATTTTATGACATGGATTGGTACACTGACTTTAGGAACCTTGTGTTCCCTCTGCCACTTGTTCTGGGTGTTGATGCTATTGCTCTAGGTCTCGTTGTTGTTGGTGATAACCCTCCTGCTACTTCAAACAATGCTCCTGTTGATAAAGATAATGCTCATGTTCTAGATACTTGAAGTTTTAAAGCACTTTTTTCTCCTTTTATATATATGTCTGAAAGAGGGCTTGCGTACATATATATATAAGGAAGCTGTATAAAATATAGTAATACTTTTGAGTGTATGGCCTCAGAGCCATTTTGATCATCTTTCTATCAAAGTATATATATAACGAATATACTTGCTTATCTTAAACCCCTTGTCTTCATTCTTGTGTTTCTGCAATATGGATTGAATTGAATTCTTTGCACATGAATTTATTTTCTACAACATGATCAAAATTGTATTTCTCTTCTCTTGTTGTAATGAGTTTCATGAATTTTCTCGCTTCTTGTATTTATGAAATTATTAAAAAGACCGACCGAAAAAGCATGAAAGGGAAACTAATTACACTATTCACATATTTACACTTGCGCCAAAAAACTAAAGCTTAATTGAATAATTTTAAGTGAATCCCGTTAATCGGAACTCCTAATGCTTCTTGTTCCATGTTCTCTAATTTGAATGCATTGTGTTGTTTGCACTAAATTATTTTATAAGGACCCTCCCAGAGTTTGTCAAATTTTTCATGTTGGCCAGGCTTTGCAGCCCTTTCATTGAATTTTAGTACTAGGTCTTCGCGCTTTAGACCTGTTACCAGATTTTAATTCAACTCAATCAGGTAGATCTTGTTAATTTTAAACTGAGAAAAGGGTACATTTTAAATTTTTCTTTCATTATATTCAATTGCATAAATGAAATAATCCAAAAAGATTACATTTACAATTACTGCATCCATACATATGCATGTAACAAAAGAAAGATTTACACAAGTCTATTCTAAATAAAATAATAATCTTTATTGAATGTAGAAATGTACATTGTCTCACACAAGCCATGAGACTGAATTTAATTATTCAATGCAAATAAAGAAAATCATATACATGGGTAAGTAACAGAAAAGTAAATGTGCATGTAAAAAGAGAAACTAGTCATTGCCTGAGAATGACTTGTTCCGGATGCATCATCTTGTCCTATTGTTGCTCTAAGCTTCTTGTGTCCTTCCTAGTTTTGTACCACTCCTAGTCCTGGATCTAGAAAAAGAAATGGTATTAGAGCAATTCTCTAAGCAATGAAAAGTTTCAAACCATACACAAACATACACCTATGCACATATATATTGATCTCCATATGCATTAAATAAGCTATGTACACTTTAGGTGTCCTAGAAAACCATTGAAGTCATTAAACACACCTAAGATGTACACATGTTTTCCTAATGTTTGTTTTATGTGCAGATACAGGAAAATTAATGTTGTTGGTCTATTTTATCAAATTTCAGCACATGGGATAAATGTAGCTCCCACAAGGGTTGATCCCAACATGCTATTATTTTGTGTTTTGACATGATGAGCTTGTTAAGCCTTCCATGACATTGTGTTTCAATTAAGAATCAATTCATCATTCATAGAAACATAGTTGAATTCACTAGTATAAATAACAAATTGATACTTAAATGGAGCTATAGTGTTATGAAAGACAAAACCATGGTATTCATCAGGTATAATGGCAAAGATAGGGTAAAGTCATTAGATGTTTATCACACCAAAGAGGAAGAATCAGACAATTATGCCGAGAATGAAGTAGATTGTGTTACAAGCATGGACTTTTATTCAGTGACAACACGTCCATTGTTCATGCATGCAACATAGAAGCTTTTATGAGGTGGGTGCAATCATGTTCATACAATGGCTTTCTAAGATCATGAAATAAACCTTCTCAAACACTATTGTGTTGGTCTATATATATATTTATCATATATTAGAGGAAAGTTTTATACAAATTCTTAGAGGAAGTCCATGAAAATAATGCTAATCATACAAAAGACTTAGTGAACTTTATGGTGGAATATTAAGGCACAAGGTAGGACAATCAACAAGAAGGTAGAGTTTATGGATAATGTATACCCAAAAGATAAAGAATGCAACAACTCTTGACTTGAGAATGGGAGTAGAGATCAATGAAAGTTGATGTTATTGATGAAAATGTTGACAAGTGACAATCATGGTTTAGGAAATTGTGTGTAATGTTAGGAATTCAAGTTATAGGACAACCTGAAGATGGAAGTTGTAGGTCTATAAAAGAGAGTGTTGTGACTGTTAAGAATCATTTCAGTCGTTTATTATCATTATGATAGTCATAGTGAGGTTTGACAGTCATATTAACCTTATGAATTTTGAGATTTATAGAGCACATTGGTATGGATTGCAAACATTGCAAAGGGGCCTAGTAAAGGTGGCATTTCTATAGAAGTAGCATAGGACAACATCGGTTAAATAAATATGAAGGAAGGTTATGACTATCCTATGAGTAACCATCATGAGAAGTCAATGACAGTGCCAAAAGACCTTCAATGGACAGTATGACAATCCTAGAAAGAAAAGTGCCTCCATGAAGACAATCTACAGACTGAAAATCAATGAATGGCCAGGGATCTCTTACAAACTCTAGATTTTTTCCAAGAAATGAAAAGCAATCTACAGAGGGTCATGATCTGCAAGTTGAGGAATAAGTATTCATGAAGAAATGGATAAGATGCATAAAGTCTTTCACTATACCCATGCTGAGCAAGAGCATTAAATAATTTTGCAAACCATTTTGTCTCCCCATGCAAAGGAAATACATATCCATGTCGTGGATATACAAAAATTTCATGGCATAATATAGAGCATGGAGGTCAAAAAGTAGCAAAGGCAAGTTTTTTCTTCATGACTATGATTAAAAAACAAAGAGTATATGCAAATCAAAAAGGAAGTCGACATAATGAAAACAAGGTATGTAGAGCCTATAAAAAGCCATGGCCACGACCTTTGAATGAGGAAAAATACAAAAATAAATTGTTTCTTTCTTTTGAGTGAAAAGAATGTCGACATGAGGTCGATATTGTCATTTTATTGTAGAAAAACAAAAGAAAGGAACCATTAAATGAATACTTGGATGAAAGAATTGGGTCGACCTATTGAAGAATGCTCTCTCAAGACCATATGTTGCCAGCTTTGACCATTAAAATCACCATGAGTCATGGCTCAAGCTTCATATTGAAACCCTTGGTGACGCTGGGAGCTCTTCAGAAGCTCAACAAGGAAATGAAATGCCTTTGCATTTTTGGCATGCATTTTACCTTTAGGATTTTACCCTAACTTTGATGTCGATGAGTGAGATTTTTTTTCACCTTTGTTTTAAAAACAAACTTTGCAAAATAATGCATACCATGGTTCTTTGTGCCTTAGGAGTTTTTCAACCTCAATAATTCCTTTCATGTTGCAAGTGCTAAGTCCTTTGTGACTTATTCTTTGAAATGTTCCTCATGGGACCGGGTCATGCCTTTTTTAAATTTTGCATTCATTTTTTTTGAAAAATAATTGTAAATCATTTACTTGAGTGATATTTTATAAATCACTTAAGTTTTAAATGTTATTTTTAATGCAAAATTGATGTCATGTAAGTACGGTTAAGGAGAGATATCTTTGGTTTTATGCTTTTACAAGCATATAGGGGAGTTGAAGGAGGTTTGCAAACACAAGGAGGGTATATAGGGGAGTTCAATTTCTTTTTGAAGCAAATGAGAGCCTTGAGGGGGTAGTTTCATGTATCATCATATTTTACTTAGTCAAATTGACCTCTTCAAGCATATTGGAACCTTTTTGGAGGGAGTTTGAGGCCTATTTTTTAGGCTTTATTGTTGCATTTGACCTCAAGAGGTTTCTAGGTCCTATTTTGGTGGACTCTTGATGGAGATTGGATATATTCACATCACTTTGCATTTCTAAAGTAGTTCTTACTTGTTATTTTTTTTGCTTTGTGACTTTTGCACGAGTCCTTTGTAAAAAATACAACATACTTTGTAACTCATGTTGGATATGAAATACAGTGAAAGCCTTGGGTGCCATTGATATGAAATTTTTTCCTTCTTGTTCTTGTAGTATTTTTGTATTTTTAAAATGATTGATTAGGTTATATGTGAAGTGTTTTCAACTTCCTTGTGACTTTGTCTCATATTTTATGCCTTTTCTGCAAAAGTTTGTGCATGCAAGTTGCAATCTGTGTCATAAACATGTATGTGACTTCTCTTATTGTGAAATTGTTTTCCCTTTAGAGGTTCATACATTGAGGCCTCCTTGTGAAATACTCATGTAGGAGCATACAAAAAAAAGTTGTGTAAGTTCATTTTTCCTGTCATTGCAAACAAGTGTTTATATGCTGAGTTTCATAGTCCTGTTTAGTTTGGTGCATCACCATAGGTTTAAATTTTTTCAGTTTATGCATTCCTTCTTACTTTTCCTTGCAAAGCAATTAGTTTAGGTGATAACTAGCTAGGAGTCAGACTTATCTGGAGATTCATCCAAGTTTTAGATGACCCACAACTTAGGAGTGTTTCCATGTTCCTCCAACGTGTTGAGTTTTAGAACTTAACCAGGGTGCAACTTTAGGAGATAACAAGACCTTAGTCTGAATCTTTCTTGTCGAACCACTTCTTAACCAGCTACTAGAGGTTGGACATGGCTATTAGGGCTTTCTCCCTTTTTTCTTGCACTTCCAACAATTCATCCAATCGAACCTCCATAGCTTCGTTCTCCTCAATTTCTAGAGACTTGAGTAGCTGTAGTGCAGGTATTTCCATAGAGATAGGAAATAATGCCTCTTTCCCATACACTAGATTGTATGGTGAAGTTTTTAGGGATTTCTTAGGAGTTATGCAGTCTTCCCATAATGTTGTCCAAAGATTCTTGTGCCACTCCTTTCCATGATCAGACCCGATCTTTTTAATGAGTCAGACTAAATTCTTGTTAGTCGACTCGGCCAAGATCTTCCCCTTTGGGTAGTAATTCGATAATTTTTTCAAGAATATATCATGTGAAAATGTGAACTCACATACCTTAGAGCCTAGGAAAGCTTTGGCATTGTCTGAAATGATAGTCTTTGGCGGGACAAATCTCATTACTAGCCCCTCAAGAAAGTCCAATTTTTTTTCCTCAATCGCATTCTTTAGGGGTAGGGCTTCAATCCACCTTATGAAGTAGTTCGTGGCTATGAGAATCCACTTGTGGTTGGTGTTGCAGGCTGGATTGATAATTTTGATGAAATCTAACCCCCATTGCGCAAACGGTTCATCCACTACTATAGGATTGAGAGGCATGGCGGAATTTTTCCTTCTTCCTACCTAGAATTGGAATTTTTTGCAAGATTTTATCATGTTGTAGGAGTCATTGAATACTGTAGGCCAAAAGTACCTAGCACGTAGAATTCTGATGGGGATGGTATTTGTAGAGAAGTGTCCACCTTTAGGGATGCTGTGGAAGGTGTCGAGAATTTTCTTTGCTTGCTCTATGGTGATGCATCGTATTAGGACGTCGTTGAAATTCCTCTTGAAGAGGATCCCTTAAATAAGTGAGTACCCACTGTTTTGCAGTCGGTAGAATATTCTTCTCTAAGAAGGAAGTCCCGATGGATACTTGTCCGTGTGCATAAATCTCACTCTATCCACCAGCCAACAGCCTTCATACTTAGACTCATTTGTTAGGACTAACTCTGCTTGCTCTTCTTCAATTTCCATTTCTTCATTGTGCACCAAATATTCGCACAGTCCTCTTCCTCAGACGGTCTTTGTAGGCCTGACCTCAATGTCATATACAGGGATCTTCGTGATCCAATTAGCCCTTTTTTTAGTGATTTCTCCTTCCATGATTTATTCACGCACACTGGAATGTGCGACATAAACAACCACCTTGTTGCAAGAGATTAGGTGTCAAAAACTCTTGAGTCCATTTACAATTGAGAACGCTTGCCTCTCAACGAAGTTATAGTTCATCTCATATTCCTTCAAGGTCCGGAAGTGAAATGCTATCAGATGTTCTCCCTTTCCTTCATCATCCTTTTGAGTCGGAATAATATTAATGCTTATCTTGCTATAAAAACATACATTATGAAGTCTTTTGACAAGTCTGTATTTACCAACATAGGAGCCGAAGAAATAGCATCCTTCACCCTCTCAAAAGGCTTCTCTCGCTTCTTTTTTCCATTTGAACAATTGATCCTTTTTGAGCATCAAAGTGATTGGTCTAATTATTCCTACTAAATAAGAAATAAACTTACTTACAAATTTAACCTTCCCCAAAAAATATTGGACTCCTTTCTTGTTGACTAGTAGGGGAAGTTCCCTAATTTCTTTTACCCTTTCAGGATCAATAGTGATTCCTTCTTGGGACACTACACGTCCCAACAATTTGCCTTGTGGCACTCCGAAGACACATTTTTTTGAGTTCAGGGATACCCCGAACTCTTGACATTTTTTGAAAACCACTTCTAGATGATCAAAATGGTCATCTTTAGACTTGGAAAATATAGTTAGATCATCTAAATAGATGAGGATAATATTCTTGATCAGTTCGATGAAAGCGATGTCCATTGCTTGCTAGAAGGTGGCTCCCGCATTTGACAGGTCGAATGGGATCTTAGCATATGTGAGCATTCCCCACTTGGTGGTGAACGTGGTCTTGTGTTGATCTTCTTCTTTAGCCTGGACTTAATTGTAGCCCGAGAATCCATCTAATAGAAAAAACATCTCCGAACCTGCAATAGATTGCAAGATTGATTCCATGGAGGGCAGTGGGTAATGATCCTTTAGTGATGCCCTATTTAGGTCATGGAAGTAAACATAGAGATGAATGTCTCTGTTCTCCTTTCAAACTGGAATGAAGTTAGATACCCATGTACTGTGCTTGATTGGAAACATGGTCTTGGATTGGATCAGCTTCCTTAGCTCTTGTGCCATTAGGGCTTCAATCTTTGGATTGACAAGCCTCTTTTTTTGTTGGAAAGGTTTAGCACCTTCAATTAGTTTGATGGTGTGTTGGATGATGTCAAGATCATATACCCAAAGGTCATCATAAGACTAGGCCATGACCCCTTCGTATTTTGTGCAGAAGTGCATAAGTATATCCTTGTCACGCTACGAAACTTCTTTCCTGACCTTTAGTTTTCTTTCATCTTTGACCTCAAGGTCGGCGTAGTCTACTTGGTTTGCCACGAAATTTCTCCTATCATTCCTCGCATCATCACAGTCGAACATATTCTCAAGAGTGACCAACCCTTTCGAAATTTTGTTTGATCTCAACTGAATGATCCGCCCTTCATATTCTTCTTCAATCTTCGACTGAAATTGATTTGTAAAATATCCTAATTGTTGAATGAACGAGGCGATGTGTTCATCACTTTCAAACACTTTCCAACTTTGATCATTATCTTGAATGGAGGGTTGACCGATCACTCGCACAGAGTGTACATTCTTAATCAAGTCAGAGATAGGATCCAATTGATATCATATTGTTGCCATCCGATTTGCAGTTGAATTCTGCTCCCTTGGCACCGCATGGATGCTAAAAGTGTTGATGCAAAAAATTGACAAGGTAACAACCCTTTGTGGGAAACTTAGTTAAAGGGGGGACCTATTACGCTAAACTGAGTAACCTATGGATTTTAAAGAAGTAGACTTCTTTTATAACTGGGATTTTGAATGGGAAAAGGAAGCATATATAAAATCAAATATCTAACTAGGGTGATGTGCCAAGATTTAGATGTAAGGCATGATAGACCTATCTTGTAGATGTGGTCTAAGGGCCCATTCAATAATCTGCTATATCCTAGAATGATAAAAAATAAAGATATAAGTCTAAATGATTCACCTAATGACATAAAATAATATTCATGCACATTTAATGAAAAGAGGAGTAAAAGACATGATCTAAACCAAAAAACATGCATTAAATTTATAGAAGTTCTACAAATGAAACATTCAGTACCATGATGGCACAGTAATACTTTATCAAGAATATTTATGTAAACAGAAACGTCGAACAATGGCACAGTCTGTAAGTCTTTATAATAATCTAAAAGCGGTAAAGGTCTAGTTCTTTTACCAATTTTTCTATCAAAATCTAAACCCATGCTTCAAAAGAAGAAGCATTATTTATAATAAAATCCCAGCCCGGTGAGATAGTAATAGAAAAGATCCTCCAATCGTGAGAAATGCTGCATTAGCAATGATTTCCCCTGGCCGTTGCAATGGAAAAATATTTGATCCATGAGCGAGGATGCCTCAGAGCTAGATGCATCGCCTGCAAATGATGGTAGTGGTCCCAGTAGACTAGAGTGTTGACATGTGTCATCCACTCATAACGGTAGATATAAAGTGTGGCAACTTTTGTGAGGTTTTCACTTGCTTCGTCCCCCTACACGATGAAGCCCTTAGAAGATCTGCGTGGCAAGTGGTCGGGGGTCGATGTTCATCCTTCTCTTTATGCGATGGAAACCTGCACTATGAAGACACGTGGAGGTCTCCCCAACATATTGCGTTGAAGGTAGGGGCTTCCAATGAATGTGCGTGGATTGATGCTACGTGGCATGTGGTCGGGGCCCGAAAGACGAGCAACTGAAAGAAGCACTGAAGAGTGCGAACAACCATCATGTGGAAGCATGGCAGTGGCTTTTGAAAAGTGAGATAAAGGAACCTTGCGAGGAGCACCCAGATGACAAGTGGCAGCATTCACATAAAGCCTTGCGAAAGGAGGCCAATATTGCTTTTAATACGCGAGTGTAGCTGGTACTTAAGAAAAAATAAAATAAACCGAAGGGAGCTTGGGAAATTTATATTCACATCTTTTAGCGACTTATCAAGGGTGTTTCGCCTGCAAAACGAAGAACCCAATTTTTTTTGGTTTTCACACAAGAGCCTTATCTATTGGGTGGTGTGATCAGAGCTTAGAGAGGGCAGTCTGTAGAGGCAACCATTCAGCCTTAGATGGAGTCAATATGTCGCACATAATTTTTTGTACTCCATGCAGATCAATCATTTCTTTTTAAGGTAGCGTTGTCGATATACCGACCTAGGACTCGAGTTGAAAAAGAAGTCATGCAATTGGATTAGTGACACTCTCAATATCTCCTACAACAAGGGGCTAACTGAAACTCTGAAAATTAGATGCATCCTATTGCTTCTCCTCAATATTTTATGCAATATGCTCCACCATGGCCACTGATTCATCTTCAAGAAATGGGGATGGTGAGCCCATCTGAGTTAGGTGGGAGAACCTAACTCGCATGCTATTCATGGTCTAATCCAATTTGGTGGCACACTCACTAGCATGAAGGATGGCTCTGTGGCAATGGATGAACCTATTAGTTGTTTTAGTAGCGGCCTTTCGGTCTTCAACCCCTACACTTGCCAAGACTTCGTATGGGACCATATATAGCATGTCCAATAATCTCTTAGCCTCTGGAACGATCTTTTTGATGGACCAAGGGAACCGCTTGATTGCTTCATGAATCCCTCTGCCCAAACTTGTTGCGTCCACCATAAATTAGAGCATTGGCTGTAGAGTTAGGCAGAAGGCCTTCACTCTTTCCTAGTATGAAATATATAATTACTGGGCTATCTGAAGAAGGTCCAATTTAATGATAGGAGGTTGGGAAAAGTTCTTTAATAGGAATATCTCTGCATCGCTTAATTCTATATCATGTGTGAGCTTTGCAACCTTTTGGTTCACAGCGGTGAGTTTTCCTTGTAGGATCTATGATTCTACGACCCAGCTAGCCTCGACTCGTTCCTTGTTTGTTGCCTCCTTTTCCAAGGAAGACTTCATTTCTTGAACATCATTCTCTAATTGGGCTAGGTGCATTTCAAAACTCGCATCTTTCTACTATATTTTTTTCTCTAATTAAGCGTGTTGGCGACGAAACTCCTCATCTTTTTGTCGCACTTCTTGCCCCAACTGCGCCAACTGGTCTTGATATTCCTAGTTCTTCTGTTGCAGCTCAACGACCAAGTTAGGATTGAGGGATTGGAACCTCACAAGTTCCTCTCAAAGCTTTGCTTTCTCCACCTCCTTTTGTTGGGACAAGTGCTTAAATTTAGTATCACTAGCTTTTACCTTGGTGAGCAAGACCTTGACTCTATCCTTTACGATTTTCAGCTCTTCTTCCCTCTTCTTTAGTTAGCGATTGGACTTAAGAAAGGCAGTGGTTACCACCCACAACATTTCCTACATGAGCTCCACCTTGTCTTGAGGTCGGGCTATGCTTAAATAGAGCCCCACAACGTACATGTTGTAGTCATCCGGTTGCAATTATCCTTGTGGTTTGTTGACAGTCGGGTACATATTTGCAAAATGTAGTGATTGTTGAGCCTCATTAAAAATAGTTTGTACTTTTAGCTCCGCTGGCCTCTTAGCATCTTTAGCTCTTTGCTTTTGGGCTCTAATTTCTCATGCTTGCTTAGTTTTATTTCCTTTTGATAAGAATTATGAGGGCAACCTGATGAGTCCACCTACGAAAGGTGCACCGGGAGGAAGAATGAAAGGGAATTAAAGGGTAGTGGTCCCAAGAGACTTCTTTTTTGGACCATTAACTGTTTGAGGCGAGAAAGGATGGATATTCCAATAGCCAAACTATGAACCACTAGCAAGACTCGAAGGAAGCAGAGTCGTGGTGATTTCCATCTGCTAGAAAGACTGGATTTAGGTTGACATGGAAATGGCAGGAGATGTATCAATGAAGGAAGAAGAGGTAGAGTGTGAGATGCTTTGGGACATGGAATGGGCCAAGGAAAATGTTGTAAGTGTCCACAAAGGAGTAAGGGAAAAAGGGGTCGCATGAGAGAACTGTACAAAACACTTCACGACCATTGAAGCAGAGGCCAAAACGCATGGTTCAGTGCATGAAATGAGAGGTGTTGCGGTCACAACAAATGCAAATAAGGTTTGTGAAACAAGAGAAGAGGGAGTAGAAGATACCTGTGATGCAGATGATTGTGATCCTTAACTCGTTGTTGGCTATTTGCTCACCTTAGGGTCCTGTGAACACTCTCCAAAAGATGCCTCAGTGTGTTTCTGCTTTGCCGGTGGCACATCTTCTACTGCTTCAGTTTTAGATTGTTGTGGTTGGATTTCCCTAGTCCTCCTTGCAGTCCAGGTGCAAGTCAGCGAAGACCTCACACACGATATTTTTACCCATACATTAGAGGAAACCTTGCTAGGTTGTTTCATGAATTTTCCTCTTTGTTGTGCTGAGGCATTTTGTGTTTTTGTGTTTGGTTCCACTCCCTCATCTAACTGCACTTTGTCCTCCTCCGAACTGGATTCCTTCTCATCGCTCTCGTCGAAATCTAGATGATCATCATTCCATAATTTGTCGAACTTGTCATCCATTTCCTTGCTATCATAAGGGGCCTCAGTGCACTGGGTCTCTTGACGATATATCCAGAAACCATTAATCTTCTCTTCCTTCCAGTTGTAATTTCTTATTAGATTGTTGCGAAGAGTAGTCCCCATCTTCTTTGTCTTATCATACTTCCCAGTCGGGTAGTAGAATTTGAGCCAGGGAGGTTGACCACCTTTGGTAGGGATATGAGCTAGGTTGACTATAAATTCATCTGCATCCAACATTAGATTTAGATGCTTCTCCTAGTAAGGTTGAGGGTTATGTGTTACCTTGACATACTCATTTGACAAGTCATCATTGGGGTTGTAATTCCATTTATCGCAAATCCATACCAACCCCAGATGAGCCAGCTTTGCTTCCAATGATTCATGAGCCTTCCTCTTGGCCATGATTATGGTCTTGAAGCTCATTGGGTAGTTGAAAAATCCCTTCTTCTTTGATTTTTTGCTGCAAAAGGTGTTGTCGATAATTGATACCTAGCAGAACACTTCAAGTGCCAATATCTAATCTGTAAGACATACCGGAAGCCGAAAGGGTTCTCCGGTGAAGCCACACAATTGGATGAATGTGAATTCCTCACCCAGAAACCAATCACACTTTGGAGTGAAACTTTGCATGAACTCAATCTAGTCTGAGTTGAACCATAAGACAGTTTTGTCTCCTCTTAAATCCTACAAAATTAGATTTAAGAAATAATCTAAAAATGTGTAATAATCATATGTTGCTTAGAGGAGGGGAGTCCACGTGGAAATGAGATTCTTCATTTGTTTTTCATAAAAAATGGACAGCCCTAGATGCTTCTAGAAGAAGTCAAGATTCTAATGCAAAAACATGTGAGGAAAGATGAAAACCTGAACCTCTATTGAAGTTGGTACTCTTCTATCTGGCTGAGCATCTCCTGCATGAGAAATTCTGTGAAATCGTACCAAAGAAGAGAATGTTGCTTGCGCAATTGAAAACCCAAACCTAGTTGAAACTCCTGGACATCTCTCTCGATGTCTAGACCACATTAAATTCCATAATTGAGAAGGTATCCTTCATATCATCTTTGAAGCTCTTATGCATTGTTGGGATCTGCATTGGCTTTCTCTGATCTTCTTTGGATCTTTGTGCCTTTGCATTATAAAATTTCAGTGCAAGGTCTCTAGTCCTCCAATAGGTCTCCCCTTTTGTCGGAGTGAATGATTCCATTTGAGGCACTTTGGAGCTTCGCTACGGGATACACAACATATCCCAAATAGCCTCCTTGCAGATAACAACACTCAGCTCCCGACCCTCAATGGTGTTGATACCTAGGTTGAAGTGTTTGATGGCTTCGTCGACCAATTCAGGGTAGTAGTGTACTAATGCGACCATATATTATGGAAGCCCACTGAACCAACATTTATGCACCAAGGAATCTGGGTCGCTATTCCTTTTCATTATTTCACAAGCCACCTCCCTAAGTGTCTTAGGGATCCTTGCAAGGATGGGTTCATGAATATTATCCCATTCTTCTTTAATGTGTTTCCGATCTCTATGAGGACTCTTCTTTTTTGCAACCCACGTATTCACCCATGTTGCTTTTTTTGGTATTCCAGGCGAAGCGTAAGAGATATCCTCGAAGATGTAGGCGGCTGGTTCTGTGCGCATGGTCTTAAAAAAACTTTGGGTCCTTCCTTTTTGAATTTCTATTTGAGAACTCTGAGCAGTCACCATCCTTTGCAAACCTTCTGCCCAGAAATCACACTGAAGCAGTATGAATGGAACCTAGAACATAATGCAAGGCTCTGAACTCAGAAACTAGACAACCTTTTGTTTTAGGTTTAATCCATACTGGGGCAGTGAATTTTCTATAATTACCTTTGCGTTCATCTCCTTTGTTGCTAGATGTGCCACAACTAGTTCCCTTAACAATTTTTTTTCCAGGTCCTTTACTACTCAAAAATTTTTATGCTCCGTCTAGTCTTTGCATGTGACACTTATCTTTTTCTTTGGTTTCATGCCTTCAACCGGTGGACAACGGTTGCCTTGTTGTATTTAATTTGGCATGTACTACCAACTCCTCTATCCATGTGAAATGAACTACTTGCCTCTTTTGAAAAGACAAGAATTCATAATTACATTAGTGTTAACGTCCCTTTGGTGTGATTTTCATGGGAAATTGAGCTACCAGTGAAATGCTTGCCATCTTCTCGTATGCCTTTTCCATTAATATCCCTAAAAGCATAATTAAGTTGAAACCGCAATGAGTACTTTAGAAAGATTCACACTCAACCTTGGAGCTTGAAATGACATGTATCGTGACACCTTAGCACCTGTCATTATGAGCCATCACTTGGGCTTGCCACCAATTTTCACTAATTGATTGTCGTTCCTTAATCTTGCATGCAACAATTCATACCCGTGGACACAACTAGGTTGGAAAATCGAGCTAGCCTTTTGGTGGGATTTTTGAGTTAAACTCGATTATCAGCATGCTTGGGAAGCTGGCTACCTCAGATATTTCTATAAATGGGTGCTAATAAAGTAGCGAAATCACACTTAATGATTAGAAAAAGTAGCATTAGGCAATTAGATAGGATTATTGTTTAGGCGATTGAGTAGGCTTTAAATTTACATAGGGTTTAGACTTAGATAATTGAGCAAAGGTTGATATAATGAATACTTCAATCAGACTAGTGAGCAAAAAGCCTCAAATGGACTTTCTGGGAGAGATCTCCAATAGGCACCTGAAATGTATGACCAAAAACAAGCACTCACTGGTGATTATAGCCATGAAATGGGTTTTGGGCAGAGATTGTATTGAGTATGAGGATAAATATTGGGTGAAAATCGATATATGCTCCCATTTTTTGCCTCGTTGCTTGATGTCCAAGTTCTAAAATCCATGATTCTTTGCTTGACACTCCAGACTTTTCTAAGGAAGTACCTTAGAGGCCTTGAAAAAGTAGTGGCCAATGTAGTGTATGGCCTGGGCCTTCTTGTTGCTAGTGACCTACAGAGGCATATCGAAGAAGACACGGTGGTACCATGGGTGTCATTCCTAACTGGGTTTTGGCTCCATTCACTCGTTGAGCACTGTGAGAGAGCCACCCATGTGTTCCAATTTATGTTGTGATGCTATAATGTAGTGCTATTCTATGACGTGGATTGGTACACTGACTTCATGAACCTTGTGTTCCCTCCACTGCCCATTTTGGGTGTTGATGTTGCTGCTCCAGGTCTCGTTGTTGCTAGTGATAACCCTCCTATTGCCTCTAACAATGTTCCTGCTGATGGAGAAAATTATCACGCTGATGAAGGCAATGTTCATGTTCCAGTTACTTGAAGTTTAACACACTTTTTCGCCCTTTGTACATATATGCCTGAAAGAGGGCTTGTGTATACATATATATAAGGAAGCCGTATATATAGTCATACTTTTGAGCACATGGCTGAAAATCCATTTTGACAATGTTTCTATCAAAGTATATATATATAATGAATATACTTGTTTATCTTCAACTCTTTGTCTTCATTCTTGTTTTTTTCGCAACATGGATTGAATTCCTCGCATATGAACTTAATTTCTACAACATGAGCAATATAGTCTTTCTATTTTCTTGTAATAATGAGTTTCATTAAATTTATTGCTTCCCATATCTCTGAAAATGTTGAAAAGACCGGCCGAAAAAACATGAAAAGGAAAATAATTACATTAATCACATATTTACACCTATATGAAGTAACTGAAGATTAATTGAGAAAATTTAAGTGAATCCCATTAACCAAAATTCCCAATGCTTCTTGTTCCATGTTCTTTAATTTGAATGCATTATTTTGTTTGCACTGAATTATTTTGAAAGGACCCTCCCACAGTTTATCGAATTTTCCATGTTGGTCAGGCTTTGTGGCCCTTTCATTGAACTTTAGTACCAGGTCTCCGCATTTTAGACCTTGTTCTAAAGCTTTCTTTTCAAA
Source organism: Sequoiadendron giganteum (assembly GCA_007115665.2). Taxonomy (NCBI): domain Eukaryota; kingdom Viridiplantae; phylum Streptophyta; class Pinopsida; order Cupressales; family Cupressaceae; genus Sequoiadendron; species Sequoiadendron giganteum. The sequence continues at coordinate 567,963,206 of CM021102.1, read as the reverse complement.
CCACCTCTTAACCACCTATTGGTGGTTAGACATGGCTATTAGGACTTTCTCTCTTTTTTCTTGTACCTCTAGCAATTTGGCCAATCGAACCTACATAGCTCTGTTCTTTTCAATTTCTAGGGACTTGAGTAGCTGTAATGCAGAAATCTCTATAGAGATAGGTAACAACGCCTCCTTCCCATACACTAGATCCTATGGCAAAGTCTTTAGGGCTTGCTTAGGAGTTATGTGATCTTCCCATAACATTGTCTGAAGATTCTTGTGCCATTCCTTCTCATGATTGGACCTGATCCCTTTAATGATTCGGACTAGATTCTTGTTAGTTGACTCAGCTAGGTCATTTCCTCGTAGATAGTAATTTGATGACGTCTTCAAGAATATGTCATGCTCAAATGTGAACTGACATACCTTGGAGCCTAAGAAAGCTTTGGCATTGTCCGAGATGATAGTCTTTGGCATGTCGAATCTCGTTACCAGCCCCTTGAGAAAGTCCACAATTACTGCCTATGTCGCATTTTTTAGGGGTAGGGCTTCAATTCACCTTGTGAAGTAGTTTTTGGCTGTGAGGATCCACTTGTGACTGGCGCTAGAGGCGGGGTTGATCATCTCGATGAAATCTAACCCCCATTGCACAAATGATTTATCTGCTACTATCGGATTGAGAGGTATGGCAAAAAAAAAATTCTTCCTGCAAAGAATTGGCATTCTTTCCAGGCTTTTATGATTTTGTAGGAGTCGTTGAATAATGTAGGCCAGACATACCTAGCACACAAAATTTTGATGGCGGTGGTCTTCACAAAGAAGTGTCTGCCTTCCGGGATGCTGTGGAAGGTGTCGATAATTTTCTTTGCTTGCTCCATGGTGACACATCGTAGTAAGACATCGTTGAAATTCCTCTTGAAAAGGATCCCTTCAATAAGTGAGTACCCACTGTTTTGAAGTCGGTAGAATCTTCTTTCTTGAGAAATAATTCCTAATGGATACTTACTGGTGTGCATAAATCTTACCCTATCCGCTAGCCAACAACCTTCAAGTTTAGGCTCATTTGTTAGGACTATCTCCGCTTGCTCTTCCTTAATTTCCATTTCTTCATTGTGCACCAAATATTCACACAACCCTCTTCCTTTGACAATCTCTGTAGGCTTGACCTCAATGTCATATTCTAGGATCTTAGTGATCTAGTTGGCCCTTTCTTTGTGATTTCTCCTTCCATGATGTACTTGTGCACACTCAAATGTGCGACATAAAAAATCACCTTAGTGCAAGCTATAATATGTAACTTCTTCAGTCCCTTTACAATTGTGAACGCTTGACTGTCGATGAAGTTACAGTTCATCTCATACTCCTTCAAGTTCTGAGAATGAAATGCTATAGGATGTTCTCCCTTTCCTTCATCATCCTTCTAAGTGAGAACGATGGCGATGCTTATCTTGCTACTAAAAACGTACATTATGAAGTCTTTTGAAAAGTCTGGATTTACCAACACAAGAGCTAAAGAAATAGCATCCTTCACCCTCTCAAAGGATTCTCTCACTTATTTTGTCTATTTGAATGATTGGTCTTTTTTTAGCATCAAGGTGATTTGTCTAATTATTCCTACAAAATCGGAAATAAACTTGCTCACAAAGTTAACCTTCCCCAAAAAATATTGGACTCCTTTCTTATTTACTGGAAGGGGAAGTTCTCTGATTTCTTTTACCCTTTCGGGATCAATAGTGATTCCTTCTTGGGACACTACACGCCCCAACAATTTTCCTTGCGATACTCTGAAAACAAAAATTTTCAGGTTCAGGGATACCCCGAACTCTTGAAATTTTTTGAAAACCATTTCTAGATGATCAAAATGGCCATCTTTGGGCTTGGAAAATAAATTTAGATCATGTAAATAGATAAGGATGATTTTGTTGATTAGTTTGTTGAAAGCGATGTCCATTTCCCGCTGGAAGGTGGCCCCTGCATTTGATAGGCCGAAAGGCATTTTGGCATATGTAAATGTTCCCCACTTGGTGGCAAACATGATCTTGTGTTGATCTTCTTCTTTAACCGAAACCTGATTGTAGCCCAAGAAGCCATCTAATAGAGAAAACATCTCTTAACCTACTACAGTCTACAAGATTGATTTCATGGAAGGCAGTGGGTAATGATCCTTTAGTGATGCCCTATTTAGGTCACGAAAGTCAACACAAAGACGAATGTCTCTATTTTTCTTTTGGACCAAAATGAGGTTAGATACCCACGTATTGTGCTTGATTGGAAAGAGAATATTGGACTGGATCAGTTTCTCTAGCTCTTGTGCCATTAAGGATTCAATCTTTGGATTGATGGGCCTCTATTTTTATTAGACAGGTTTAGCACCTTTCGTTAGTTTGATGGTGTGTTGGATGATGTCAGGATCATATCCCCTAAGGTCATCATAAGACCAGGCCACAACCCATTTGTATTTTTCATAGAAGTGTATATGCCTATCTTTGTCATGTTGTGGGACTTCTTTTCTGACCTTAAGGTCAATTTAGTCAGCCTGGTCTGTTACAAATTTCCTCCTATCATTCCTTGCATCATCACAGTCGAACAAATTTTGAGAGTGACCAACCCTTTCAAAAGCTTGTTTGATTTCAACTGGATGATCTGCCCTTCGTATGCTTCTTCAATTTTTGGTTGAAACTGATCGACAAACTCTCTTGATTGTTGAATGAACTAGGCGATCTGTTCATCACTTTCGAATACTTTCCAGCTCTGATCATTATCAGGGATGGAAGGTCAGACAATCACTCGCACAGAGTGTACATTCTCAATCAAGTCGGAGATAGGATCGAATTGAGATCATATCATTTCCATGTGATCCACATATGAATTCTGTTCTCTTGGCACTGTGTGGATGTTAAAATCTTCAAAAATATCAATGAGGTCCCATACCCTGTGTCTATAAGACCGCATATGGACATTTTTGGCAGCGGAGATGTTTTTGACTTGATTGATTATGAGTTCAGAATCTCTGAACACCACTATTTGTTTGATACCCATGTGCTCTGCGAGGCTTAGTCCTTGCACAAGACCCTCATATTTGGCTTCATTGTTTGAGAAAGAAAACTGGAAGCAGAAAGATATAAGAATCTACTCATTGGATGGAGATGTTAGGCATATCTTGACACCAGCACCAACTTTGCATCTCGCACCGTCAAAGTGCAATGTCCAAAGCTCTGAGGCTTGTTCGGTTGTAGATTCCTTCAATAACCTCAAGAACTCTTGATCTTCATCATAGATGACATAGGTTCCCAACCCAGTAGCATGATAATTTCTGAAAGGATTGGCACCTACATACTTGGTCAAGAAAATTTCTTCTCGATCAGCTTTGTCTTTGATTACCTGCACATCTCCTAGTAGCCTACTACCACTGGCTTCTTCTTTGGTGAAAGAAGTATGAGTGTCTTCGAAGTTGATCATGGATTCATCAGCTATATGTTTTGCATGCAAAGTTTCTGATATTATCTTCATTTTAGCCCCCGTGCTTAGTCCTAATAATTAGGTGGGACCAACCCAAAGAAAGGTATCCGCCTATCTTTGAGGTGAATTCTGAGGATAGGCAAAGGTTGAACATGGGAGGGATGTCAATGATCATGGTGTCTTGCGACACTATGATGCTAGGAAAGGAAAACAAAGTCAAGGGGAGGTATTTAATGAGGCCTACAGTTTCAATCTTATTCCCATCCAACTACATAACTCCTCTCTTTAAGGGCTCATAGCTAACCCTTAAGGCTTCAACTATCTGCTTGGGCATGACTATGGTGCTCACACCAGAGTCAATCATGGAGTTGTGCATCAATTTCTTCCCCACAATGAGGGTCAAGAAAAAGGGTTTCAGTTTCTCCTCTTTGACTTTGGTCAAAGCCTCCTCTGCAGCATTCACAAGAACTTTGGTTGGAGGCAATGAGTCAGTAGCCCTTTCAGAAGCTTGTTCTATTGACTGCACAATCGTATCTTTCTGTAGGGCCTTCTATATTAATGAATTTTTCTTTGGAATGGCTAAGATATCCCAAAGGGATACATTAGTAGAAGATTTCTTCAATTGTTCCACCACATTGAAAGGTGGCAGATTTGGAGGCTTTTGTTCCTTGTACTGTGGTTGTGGTTGTGGATCATTTGTGGAAGGGCCATGAGGTTGGTCCAAGACACTTCTAGGTTACAGAGTGACTGGTTTTCTTGTGAATCTCATCTTCGATCGAGTGTTGTAGTCAGATTGTACTTGCATGGTCGTCGATGTGGATGCTTCATAAGCAAACACTGCTTCCTCCCCTTCCATCCATGAGAGGAAGGCATGGTTTAGGAGCTATGTTATTTTATCATTCCAAGGACATTCCCTCCATCTGTGTGGTAAGAACCGCATTCTCCATTTGGGGAGAGGCACATGTATGGCCTCCTAAATTTTTCGCCACGCCTTGGCTACATTGTTCTGCAACTTTTTGTTGCAAATTGCTATGCAGACAATTTTGAGGCATATGCGCATCGCCGCAGGGATAGCACCAGGGATTGAAATCTTTGGCAAGATTATTCTACCGTGCGATTAGCTCTCTGCTTGTACTTGTTTGAGCAACTCCCGGTGAAGTCGGTACCAGTACTATTTGGTTATTTATCTAAGTCGATGGATTTGTGCATGCAGCTCCTTGATATTGGTCTTGTTGGTTGGAGGGCCTGCCACCTTGATAAATTTGGTAGGATGGTCTCAGAGGAGTAGCCTGATTACGCTTGATAGTGGTTACTTCTTTTTTCTAAGAGATTTCTGGATTTGATTGTGTTCCAATTTTTTACATCAACATTTTGGATCACACTCTGTGATCCATCATTAGGATGAGAGAAGAGAGCATAAGGAGAAAAAAATGAAAGTTGCAGACCAAGATCAAGCTTAAAAAGAAAAGGAAAGAAGGGTTGCACAAGGGCCAAGATAGACAAGACATAAAAGGATAAAAAAGAAGGAAAGAGAGAACAAAAAAAAATCAATAAAGCAAAAGAAAAAATAAACAAAATAAGAGAAATTAAAAAAATTAAAAAAAACCATCAAAAGATAATCAAAAGATAAACAAAATAAAGCTAAAAATAAAAACACAAGGTACTCCCAAAAACAAAACAAAAATTCAAAAACCAACTAAACAATAAAAACTAAGAACTAATCAAAACGAGAAAAAAAAGAATAATCAATAAATAAATATATACCAGAAAGATACAAATTTATATATGTATATATAAAACAAAAGGGGAAGAAAAGAACAAAATAAAAATATATAAGCTTGATCTTTGTCTAAAACTTCCATTTTTTTCTCCTTATGCTCTCTTCTCTCATCCTGATGATGGATCACGAAGTATGATCCAAAATGTTGATATGAAAAACTGGCACACAATCAAATCCAGAAATCTCTTAGCAAAAACTTGATGGATTGTGGAAACTTGATATCATTAAGTGGTTACTTCATTTGTTAAGTTTCATAACATCTCCCTTATGTCGGTCATCTTGTCCTTCAAAGCAGTAGATGTACAAGCAGCATTTTTGGCACACTTGGATATGTGTACATACACGGGGGCGACACGAGTGTGCTAGTAGATGGCATCTCCTAGGTAGAAGTTGATATTTCGACGAATATCGACATAATGGGCCAAGGTGGCAACTTCTCGGCATTGATCAGGATTTTGTCTGCCTTAATTGCTATGTTGTATGCATCCAATAATGTGGTTTCGCTAAGTGACTAGATCATCATAGAGATGTCGGCGTTGATGGACTTTAAGTAGAACTTAAACTTAACTCGGCTGGTGGTTGAATGGCATTTTGGATTCTCTGCCAGGTTGGATGGAACCAGGCGTTAAAATCGGTCATGGCTTCAAATGGGGCCCGCTTTATTGTTGATAGTTGATGATATAGCGAAAACCTTTCTTTGTCATTAGCGAATCTTTCATAAAAAGGAACCCTGAGCTGATCCCAAGTACCGATATTATTAGTCGACAGAGTGTGATACCAATCTAGTGCTCCTCCTCTGAAAGAAGCTGCAAGCAATCTCAGTGCTATGTTATGATCTGTAACTCCGTGTATCAAACACATGTCTGCAATATCTTGAAAATGTTCGGATGGTGTTCTTGAGCCATCTTCGATAAAATTTGGAATATCTCTGAGAGCAGAGACCAAGATAGGGGCCCCAATGACAGGGGCTACAAGGGGACTTTCGGCATCCCAAGCAACGTAATTTTGGTTTGCAATCTGCAACATGGCTGGGATCCGAAAGTTCTATTGGGCAAGTTTGGATATACGGTGTTACTAGCAGAGGCACTAACAAGCCAGGATTATTTGTGGTTCACGATCTAGTAATAGGTCGATGGCTTATACACCCTCTAGATTTGGTATATTTAAGTGGTCCCACTGGGCGTTCCAGGAAAAAGAAAAATTATTGATGCCAAAAATTGACAAGGCAATAGCCCTTTGTGGGAAACTTAGTTAAAGGGAGGACCTATTGTGCTAAATTCAATAACCTCTAGATTTTAAAGAAGTCAACTTCTTCTATAACTAGGGTTTTGAATGGGAGAAGGAAGCAGATATAAAATAAAATATCTATCTAGGGCGATGCACCAAGATTTAGATGTAAGAAATGATAGACCTATCTTGTAGATGCGATCTAAGGGCCCATTCAGCAATCTGCTATGTCCTAGAATGACATAAAATAAAGATAGAAGTCTGAATGATTCACCCAAAGACATAAAATAATATTCATGCACATTTACTAAATAGAGGAGTCAAAGAAATGATCTAAACCAACAAACTTGCATTAAATATATAGAAGGTCTACAAATGAAACATTCAGTACCATGATGGCACAGTAAAACTTTATCAATTTTTTTAAAGAAAATAGAAAGGCCGAACAATGGCACAGTCTGTAAGTCTTTATAATAATCTAAAAGTAGTAAAGACCTGGTTCTTTTACCAATTTTTCGATCAAAATCTAAACCCCTGCTTCGAAAGAAGAAGTAGTATTTATAATAAAATCCCAGCCTGGTGAGCCAATAACAGAAAAGATACTCCAATCATGAGCAATGGTGTATTAGCAATGATTTCCCCTAGTCGTTGCAACGAAAAAAGATCTGAGCCGTGAACGAGGACGCCTAAGATCCAGATGCACCCCCTACGAATGATGGCAGTAGTCCCAGTAGACCAGAGTGTCGACATGTGTCATCCACTCATGAAGGTAGTTATAAAATGTGGCAACTGTTGTGAGGTTGTCGCTTGCTTCATCCCCCTATGTGATGAAGCCCTTAGAATATCTATGCGACAAGTGGTCAAAGGCTGATGATCATCCTTCTCTTTATGCAATGAAAACCTACGTTGTGAAGACACATGGAGGTCTCCCTAGCATACTACACTGAAGGTGTGGGCTGCCAAGGAATGTGCGTGGATCAATGCTACGTGGCATGCGGTTGAGGATTGAAAGAGGAGCGATCGAAAGAAGCACTGAAGAGTTCAATCATCCAACACCTGGAAGCATGGCGCCGGATTTTGAAAAGCAAGAGAAAGGAAACTTGCGAGGAGCGTCCGACTAACAAGTGGCAACATTTGCATAAAGCCTTGCGAAAGGAGCCTAATATTGCTTTTAATAGGAGGGTGTGGCTGGTACTTAAACAAAAATAAAATAGCCCGAAGGGAGCTTGGGAAATTTATATTCACAAAAAGCTTTGAAACCTTCAATGAGGTCCCATACCTTGTGTCTATAAAACCGCAAGTGGACATTTTTTGTAGCAGAGACATTTCTAACTTGATTGATTATAAGTTTGGAGTCTTCAAACACCATTATTTGCTTGACACCCATGTGCTCAGCGAGGCTTAGCCCTTTCACAAGACCCTCATATTCGGATTCATTTTTTGAGGAAACAAACTAGAAGCAGAAAGATCTGAGAATATCTTCACTATTTGGGGATGTTAAGAATATCCCGACACTAGCACCAACTTCACATCTTGCACCATCAAAGTACAATTTCCAGAGCTTTGAGGCTTGTTCGATCATGGAGTCCTTCACTACCTTCGGGATCTCTTGATCCTCATCATAGATGACATAGGTGCCCAACCCGATAGCATGATCGTTTCCAAATGGATCAACATCTATATACTCACCCAAGAGGACCTCTTCTCGATTAGTCTAGTCTTCGGTTACCTTCTCATCTTCTAGTATCTTGATACCATAAGTTTCTTCTTTGGTGAGAAAAGTAGGAGCGGCTTCAAAGTTGATCATGGCTTCATTAGCTACATGTTCTGAATGTATAGGTTATGATATTATCTTCATTTTAGCTTTGTGCTTAGTCTTGAGAATTAGGTGGGACCAATCGAAAGAAAGGTATCCGCCTATCTTTGAGGTGAATTTTCGGGATAGGCAGAGGCCAAACATGGGACTGACATCTATGATCATGGTATTTTGCGACATCGTGATGCTAGGATAGGAGAATAAATTCAAGGGGAGGTCTTTGATGAGACCTACAGTTTTGACCATTTTCCCATCCAGCTACATAACTCCTCTCTTTAAGGGCTCATAGCTAATCCCTAAGGCTTCAACTATCTGCTTGGGCATGACTGTGGTGTTGGCACTAGAGTCAATCATGGATTTGTGCAATAGTTTCTTCCCCACAATGAGATTTAAGAAAAAGGGTTTAGGTTTCGGTCTCTCTTCTTTAACTTTGGTCGAAGCCTCCTCTACACTATTCCCAAGAACTTTGGTCGGAGGTGATGATTCAGTAGCCTTTTCAAAATCTTTTTCTATCGATTGCACAATCGCATCTTCCCGAAGGGCCTTCTACAGTAATGAATTTTGTTCTAGAATAGCTAAGATATCCCAAAGGGATAAGTTAGCAAAATATTTATTCAATTATTCCACTACATTGAAAGATGGCAGATTTGGAGGCTTTTGTTCTTTGTCCCTGGTGATAATAATATTTTTGCGTAGCTACGGCTACAGAGAAATTGTGGAAGGGAAAGGGGGTTGTTCTAGGATGCTTCTAGGTTGTGGATTGATCGGCTCACCTATGAATCTCCTTTTTGATTGAGTGTTGTAGTCAAATTGTACTTGTAGAGTCTCCGATGTGAATGCTTCATATGTGAACACTGCTTCTTCTCCTTCCATCCCTATTAAAAGGGTGTGTGTTGATGATCAAAAGTGCAAAACAACATAAAATAAAATATCTCTACCCTATTTCTCTTGAAAAAGAAATATAACATATAGGAATCTAACTCCCAAGGTCTTGGTAGTTGGTTCTCAACTATGCTGATGTTACTCAATGGCCAATGTAACTATAATATTCAAGGGGCCTTTGCAGGTAATAAAGAACACAAACTGCATCAGATTAATTAACCTATGTTTGGGGGGGTAAATAAATAGAAAAAGATTGATCAAGGCATAAAATAGTAAAATATGAATAAAACTCCTCAATATCTAGACATGCATTCCCACAATGAGTGTTTCCTTTAATAGACCAAAAACCACAACATGATGTAATCCATAGAATAATCTACACCATTACATACATTCATAGTGCTTAATTCAATTAACATAACCATTCACTAAAATACTTTGAGATTTAAAATATATCACTCACTCATTGTTAAAATACAGATCAACAAACATGTAGTAATTCCATTCATAGATAATTCAATGAAATAATCGTCAAATCTGGTTTCCCCTATTGATTTGCATCAAATAGAAAACATTTAGGCACAACAACTCACTGGCATACAGATTGATTATGATTCATTAATCTTATCAAATAAATTCACTTCCAATAATAACATGAAAACCATATAAAATTATAAACAGGTATCTGATTTCAACTTAAAACTTTTAAAGTATCTTGCTACAATTGTGAAAAGATCTAAAAATATAATTCTTATCTACTATTATATCAGTTGGCTAATCTTTCTTCAATCAGTGGACCTTTACAAAATAGAGCCCAAAAGTACATATAGGCCTGCCATGCATAAGTTTCTCTCAATCAAAGACCTAGATCCACAAATCAAGTAATCAAAACTATATGCAGGAATTGTACTAATTTTAGTTGAAAAAAGTGATTTCCCTACTATGCAAAATCTGACGCACAAGGAAGAAGATAGAACTGGCAGATGGGAACCTTTAGTTCAGCCTATGTCAAAACCCTGCAAAGTAGGAGAGAAGAGGAATTTGTATGCCAAAGAGACAATGTTATAGTACGAGCTCACCCCTGTGTTGCCTGCTCAAGGAGATACTCATCATAACTAGAGAATAATTGTTGAAGGACATCCACATTAGGTCCATCTACTCAACTATCCTCAAATTTGATTCTCTTCAATTCTACTAAGGCAAATTCTTGCATATCTTTCAATTTGATTAACTCCCTCCTGACAGCTTTTACCTCCTCTTTAATATCCATGAGCCTATCCAACAACAAGTCTTCTCCATCATCTTCTTTTTGCATTACTTCCTGGAATCTACTGCTCCATTTCTCCTTCAATTTATCCAAAGGCATGCTTTCCTTGACCAGAATATCCACATTGACTATAATAGCCACTATTGCTTCTAATTCATCAATTTGTTCATTGAATTCCTTACAAGCATCTTGAACTTCATCCTTATGCTTATAGATGAAATTAGATCTGAACGAAATTATATTTAAATTTTTTTCATGAAATCTGCATTATCTTCTTCAAGGATTGACTGCTCCAGGAGAGTTAACTTTGGTAGCTTGTTGATGTCCTGAAACTTCTTTACATATTCTATGTATTATCCCTCCTATTTCTCTAGGGCTTCAGCATGATGATTCATTTCTATTATCAAATCAAGTGCCTTTTTATGAATTTCAAAACTATCTACCAGCAAGTCAAAAGTGCACAACAACATAAAATAGAATATCTCTACCCTATTTCTCATGAAAAAGAAAGATAACATATAGTAATCTAACTCCCAAGGTCCTGGTAGTTGGTTCTCAACTATGCTGATGTTACTCAAGGGGCCTTTGTAGGTAATAAAGAACACAAACTGCATCAGATTAATTAACCTATGTTTGGAGGGGTTAAATAAATAGAAAAAGATCGATCAAGGCATAAAATAGTAAAATATGAATAAAACTCCCTAGTATCTAGACATGCATTCCTATAATGAGTGTTTCCTTTAACAGACCAAAAAACACAACATGATGTAATCCATAGAATAATCTATAGCATTACATATTATATCAACATGAATTTTCACCCCTAATGCAAATTCCCCTTTCACCCTTAACACTTTAGAATATCAAAAGAAGATGTTTAAGTCCACTTAAGTCCACTGCCCACATTCCACTCGATGCCTGCTTTGTGTGTCGGTGGGGGTGTTTATGTCGGGGACGCTCACCTGGTGCATAGATGTTCACACGACACACTTACATCCCTAGTAGATTCCTATGGCTAGAGACTGCAGAGGTATTACATTTTCGATTGGAAGTCGAAGAGTAACGTCCCTCTTTGGCTAGCCAACCAAAATATGGTCGTTTTTCATCCATATCTTCATAATCTTGACTCTTCCATCCATATCATTTTTCAAGCATAAGTTTGAGAGAAGTTTTGCAAGATCGTTTGAGAATTTTCTCCACCGTTTGCATTCATTTCCAAGCTTTGTAGCAACACCATTCACTCCATTGTAGCAATCCACGACTCTGTCACTCCAACAGGGTGAGCACAAGACAAACACCATGGCAACAGAGGCTTGAGTCCCTCTTGTTCACTCCTCCATGAGCCTTGAGTGCTTTGGATGGAGGCGGTAAGCTTGTGCAATCTCTCCTTTTGCTTTCGATTGAGTAAGCACATACTACTTGTAGTGTTTTTATGTTTACGTAGCTTGTAGTTTCTTTTCTTTATCATTTATCTCTACTATTCCAAACTTGGTTGTCCGTGGAGGTAGAAACACCAAGATGGGGATCTGACAGAGGCAAGCCCCTATACAGCCCCAACAATTTCTCCCTTTATTGTGTGCGGGTGGAGAGAACTTGGAGCAAGCTGGTGAGGAGAGCATCGTATGAGATCATCTTCATCACCTTGGTGGTAATACATTTCTTTTATCATATTTGTATCTATATTTCTCTTTACTTAATATCATTTTATCATTTTAAACATCTCTAGACTAGGTTGATAGTCTCCCTTTCGGAGTTAGAGTTCTGTCTCTTTGGTTCTCTGTCTGTATGGATGCCAGTGCACCTGTGAGACACTAATGTTCCACGCTATTGTCCTGGAACTTCAATTCCGTCCTTAGAAAAAGAGTTGCCTAAGACACGAATCTGACTCTAAAGGCTAACTCATCTAGTCTCCTTCCAACATTCAAAATTGTAGAGTGATCAAAGGACGCATAATCCTCATCATTCTCGTCCTCGTCATCCTAACTATCCTTTAAACTGAGGTGAGTTAGGGAAACCTTTCCGCTCTTGGCCTTTCATGAACTAGGGCCTTGTAGTGGGTGGTCCCCCTCTCTCACATTTTTGGTGAACCCGACATGAACCAACGTCTATCCATTTGTTGACATCTTGAAGTTTTTCTCATATGCCTCTTGGTCGTTGTACCTCAGTGTGTTGTGAAATTTTATGAGCTTCACGACCCAATCTACGACCTTTGCGAATATTGTTAGAAGAATTCTACGACACCTTCTGATGGAGAAGACGAAATTCTGCTCTAACTTCACTATCAACCTTTTCTTTGGATTTGTAGTTGGCTTGTCTACATAGGAGCACATAGCGTGAGGCGAATCTTGATTTCTTCATGAAACTGATCACATCCCTACTCCTCCTATGTCACCAACCTCCTCATCTGTAGACGAGCATGAGGTTGTGAGTATACCTTCTGAGTACGTCGTTAGTCTTGGTAAGGGGTTAGGTGCATTGGAAAATCACATGGAAGGCAGCCTGAAGTTGGTTAGGGCTATTAAGGTGATCGATGAGATAAGATACATGGTAGAAAAAGACTAGACAGGTGTAGAGCACTTGGCTAATCTTGTCGGTTTGGCCAAAGCATGTGCCCCCTCAAGCTTTGGTTGCCTAATACGAGGTGGTCTCTTCGAGGAATGCGAGAGGTAGTTGGAGATGTCAATTCCTCCTATATTCATGTATATGGCTAACACAATCCCCTTAGTCAATATACCCTCTACTACTGAAAGCTTAGATACTGTCAATATAAACAGAAACTTTTTGGGTTTCCACTTCACCCCTTCCATCACCTTCGGTGGTGGAGGATTTGGTGGAATGATGGGCGAAGGCTTTGGCGACGAGAATTTCAGAAATGGAGGCGGCATTGGTGAAGGTAGTGCTGGTGGCGTCGGCTCTGGAAGTGGCTCTAGTGAAAGTCATACTGGTGGCGATGACATCGGTGGTGGCTCTGGCGGCGACCTCGAGAGAGGTCACATCGGTAGCAATGGTATTGGTGGTGGTTCTGGTGGTGGTCATGGCGGTGGATCTAGTGGTCCTATGTCTTCTAACAACCCTATTCTAAATACCCTTCTTCAGAATATGGGGAAGATGTAGAACCAGTTGGCAAACCTTTCCCAGGCCTTGACCCAGCCCTTCTTTCGACACAGCCCGTTGTTGGTAGCAATCCTAAAAAACTTCTTTCCCGCAAGGGGTGGAGATTCCAAAATTTGAGAAATGCGGCGGTAAAGTGGACCCATAGACACATGTGTCTGCCTTTAACACCTTGTACAAATATTTCTTCCATCACGATGCATTGATGGCTAAACTGTTTCCCCAATCCCTCAAAGATACAACACTAGATTGGTATTTTTCTTTTCCTGATAATTCCATCTTCACATTCGATCAACTTGTGAACTAGTTCTTGCGACAGTTCCAAGCCAATATCGAACCAAAGATGACCTTCTCAGACCTTATTAGATGCAAACAAGGGGATAATGAGAATATTACAAACTTTATAACATGGTACCAAGCACTCTTCTCATAGATCTCGTATCTGTTACTCAATTCTGATGTAAAAAAGGTCTTCATAGGGAACTTACAAAGGCGTTGGAATGAGAAGTTCACCCTCATAAAGTATCCTTGTTTTGCACACTTAGGTGTGGCTCTACGAGAGTACCAAAAAATGATGGTTCAATTCGGGGGTCCCCCCTTGTGCTCCGGTTCTGAAGGAAGATCTATCGAATCGATCTTGGGAAGAGATAAAATTATTGTGAATATAGTAGCCATAGTGGATAACAACAACCTCAGACGTGACCGAAAGTTTACGAAGCTTTCAGAATCCTATTCTTCCATCTTGCAAAAGTTGGTGAAGGATAAGATCCTTACCCTGCCACCTCCTAAACCAGTTAGAGAGCCATACCCTAGCTGGTATGAAGAAAACACTTATTGTCAATACCATTGAGTTAGCGGACATGATACCAAACGTTGTATGCACCTACATCATGAGAATTAGGACTGCATCGAGGACGGTAGTATTCATCTTGATGGGGGAAAATAAAACATGAACAAATCAGTGGCAAAAGATAATAATGAATTGCAGATATACATGGACCCGTTTCCTTCACATTCCGTTAACATGATTATCGATCCCACTGATTCTATTTCTCACCTTGAGGCATATGTTAACATGGGTATTGTTACTCCCTCTACTCATCTTACGACCAACTCACTGGATGTAACATTTACCTTGCAAGACATTCCATCAAATATCAAGTCTTCTCCACTCTAATTTCTCACTCGCCTCAATGGTAACATTCTGACAGGGGTCCTAGTCGACCTCGCAAGTAGAGTGAATGTCATCACAGAGGAGATGTTATTCTTAAACTCCCTACAAAGGGAGGAATATGATAAAACAAAGTCCGTCATCCACACGCATGATGGAATTTCTCTTAAACCCTATGGATCGATAGCGTTGTCTATCCTAGTTGGACCTAGGAATGTAGACACAGTCTTCAATGTTATCCCCGAGCCAAACCCATTTAGACTAAAGTTGGGCATACCTTGGCTAGCTTCCATGAATGGGATCACCTTTGTGATTCATAAGTGGCTTAAGTTTTCCCATGAAGGTGTCATGCATGTAGTACATGATATTGGATATCATCCTATGGCGTCCCGTGAAGGATATTCGTTGGATCACTCTTGGCCCACTCCTGTTAGTCCGCTCCCACAGAGAAAAAACTTATTTACAAAAACTATGTGAAGTACAAAATTGGAGATAAGGGACAACCGAAGTTGACCCTTCTCGTGGTTGAGCAGCCATCTGCCTCCTACTCCCAAAAAGGAAAGGAGAAGCTAGCTCCCTCTTGAGCTGATTCATTCACTCCCCTCTCTTGGGAATAGTACTGGATGAACAAGCTCAGGTTCTACCCACTAAGTATGATGATGCCTCCTTAGCGAAAGCCCAAATTTAGGATATCGGATCTCCCTAATGGATCCCTAGGACCTTGGTACTATTTGTATGGCTGAAAGAAAGGTTTGCGGAGAGAGTTCGCCCCTCGACCTCTTCCTGTTCCCTCGAATAGGAAAGGATCCACCTCCAAGTTGGTCGAGTCAACTCCTCCCACCATTTCTAAGCCTGTCCCTCCTTCCATTCAGGAGTCTGCCCTTCCACTGGAGACAGTAATGAAGGACACTCCCATGGTTGAGTAGGATCCTTTTGTCCCTTTGCAAGTTTCGGCTTCCAGTGTGAAGAGCTATAGAAACCACCTTACTTGTGAGCGTAAGTGCCACTGAAAGACTCTCCTAGCCAAGCAAGCCTCCTTACAGAAGAAGGAGGAAGAGAAGACCACATCTCATGTTGTGTCCTCCTTTTTCCCTTGAATCTCTTTCGTCTCCCTCTGTGAGCACACATGTGCTCATAAGGGTGCAAGTGTTCATCGCTCCTTCAGCAAAGTTGCCCTTGTTGACTTCCATCCTGTATTTCTTGCCTTTCCCAAAGACCATGGACATGGTTAACACTTCAGTTGTGTCCACTACGACTCTTTCCTCTTCTTCCTTGACACTCCTTGTTTCATCTTTGGGGAGTTCACCTCCCCTGATGAAGAAGAAGGTAGAACCTGGACCCTCCAATAATGGATAATGTAAGAAGAGCCCACCTTCTTTGAAAGGTGGCCCCAAACTAACTTGTTATGTCTTAGTAACGGAACCAGTCCCAGCCTCCCCCCGAGTTTTTCACTACTCCCAAGTCTCGGTGAGCCAGCAATGAACCTCGGGTGCAAACTCCTTCGTCTGCCGAGGTGAAACATGGCACTCCTATCAAGTGCATGTTTAACTCGGTGGATGAAGTCCTGACCCTGTCAGTGATCTTCGCTAGGTCATTGACCCTGGACCCACAAGAGCTAAGCGACAAAGACCTTAAAGGTCCCTCTGCTTTGGCCCTTGTTGCAGGAGGATCGAAAGCTCCTCCCCTTAACATTACACCATTGCAGGTTCATCTTCCTTCCTTCGAGGATCTAGAGTGGGAAGTCGACGACCTCTTGGTCGACCAGTGTTAGGGGGGGGGCCTCTTCTTGATCTTTAGATTAGATGTGTGTGTGTGTCATGACATGTGCTTCCCCCGTGATCATGCTACATATGCCTGGATGACCCTCGTCACCCTTGTTGGTGCGTGGATACAGGCATGGTGTTTGTGTTGTAAACCTTCCTCTATATGTGTCATCATTCTTCCATGTTTGTGACTGACTTTCAATAAATTGCGGATGATGCAAAGTGTTGGGAGCATTTAGGCCTCCTTCCATGTTGACCCAATTTTTTATTTTACTTTGTCTTTCATGCATTCTTCTCGATCTGGTGGGGGATTGATGATCTTTCGACTCTTACCATGGTTACCTACATATATATAAATAAAGGGAGATCTAACCCTGCATAACCAGATCCCCTTGTGCCCTCTATGCGTGATCTTTTTTCTTTACCTTTCACTTTATATTTCTCTCGTATTTGCTTGAGTTGTCGCTTTTGTGTCTGAAAACGCATATTCTACATTACTTGGTCTTTAGAAAATGAATTTGTTTCCAAATGAATCTTTTCTCGAAGACCCTTCCTTGACAAAATTGCATTCTCAACTTGAAACCCTACTGGAACATGTTTCCTTCAACACGGGTTCATAAAGAAAGGACTTGGAAACCCTCCTTTGAAGCGGGAACGATCTTAGTCTTCCCCTTGCATGAGCACATCTCCTTCCTTTTGAATTCCTTGATGAAGTAAACATCATTCAAAATGATTCCTTGATGATGAATCAATTCGAGAAGGAAGACATTAAGATTTTTGAACAACATGTCCCTTGAGTGGACCCCATCTCTTCACATTGGGTTCTTGAGGGACCCCTTCAAAGGTTTTCAACAAAGTTCTATGGCGTCTAGCTTGGGGGCAACCCGAATAAACCTTACTTTTCAAACAGTGCATCCCTTGAGTGGACCCTCCTTCCTTCTGAAGGGTTCTCAAGGGATCCCTTTGAAATTATTAAAACTTAGCGATGGTCTATGTGACTGTCTGTTCACTGGCCTATGTGGCCACTCTCCGATGCATTCTATCTGTGGGTAAACATGTCGCCATTTCTGACTCTGTGAAGTCCCCTTTACTCGGTCTCCCTCATGTGAGAGTTCTTTGGGGATACCTTCCTTATAGGCCTACAAGGCTATAAGGTGCTTTTCCTCATCTCCTTCATGTGATATTTCTTGAAGGATACCACCCTTGCAGGATTGTGAACCTATAAGGTACTTTCGTAGTTCAACTTTGTAGTTCCGTAGAGCTATGAAGCCCTTTCCTACACTTTCGAGTTTGCCAGATCGTGCTCTACTTCATCGTTAGTTCAGGTATACATCTCTTACTCTGTTACTTCTTTACTACTCTACTTTACCAAAGCACTCATCAGTACCTGTGCTCGCTAAATTGGGGGAAAAATGTATCAACATGAATTTGCACCCCTAACACAAATTCCCCTTTGACCCTTAACACTTTAGAAAATCAAAAGAGGAGGTTAGTATCCACTTAAGCTTGTTGTCTGCATTCCAGTTGGTGCCTTCTTTGTGTGTCGGTGGGGGCGTTTCTATTGGGGATGCTTGTGTGACACACAGACTTCCACGTGGCACGCTTACATCCCTGGTAGATTCCTGTGGTTGGAGACTACAGAGGCATTACATATTTGATTGGAATTCCAAGAGTAGCGTCCCTCTTCGACTGGCCAACCCAAATATGGCCATTTTTAATCCATCTTTTCATAATCTTCACTCTTCCATCCATATCATTTTTCATGCAAAATTTTGAGAGAAGTTTTGCAAGATTGTTTGAGCATTTTCTCCACCAATTTCATTCATTTCCAAGCTTTGTAGCAGCACCATTCACTCCATTGTAGCAATCCACTACTTTGTCACTCCAACAGGGTGAGCACAAGACATACACTATGGAAACAAAGGCTTGATTCCCTCTCGTTCACTCCTCCAAGAGCCTTAAGTGCTTTGGATGGAGGCGGTAAGCTCCTACAATCACTCCTTTTTCTTTTGATTGAGTAAGCATGTACTGCTTGTAGTGTTTTTGTGTTTTCGTAGCTTGTAGTTTCTTTTCTTTATCATTTATCTCTACTATTCCAAACTTGGCTATCCGTCGAGGTGGAAACACCAAGACGGTGGTCTGACTGAGGCAGTCCCCTATACATCCCCATCAATTTCTCCCTGTATTATCTGCAGGTGGAGAGAACTTGGAGCAACCTGGCGAGCAGAGCATTTTACGAGATCATCTTTGTCACCTTGGTGGTAATACATTTCTTTTATTGTATTTGTATCTGCATTTATCTTTACTTAATCTTATTTTATCACTTTAAACATCTCTAGACTAGGTTGATAGTCTCCCTTTCGGATTTAGAGTTTTTTTATTTTCGGTTCTCTGGTCGTACGGATGCCAGCACACCTGTGAGACGCTAGTGCACCGCACGGTTGTCCTAGAACTGCGCTTTTGTCTTCAGACAAAGAGCTACCTAAGACACAAATTTGAATCTAAAGGTTGACTAATCTAGTCTCCTTCCAACATTTAGGATTGCAAAGTGATCTAAGGATGCATAATCCTCATCATTGTCATCCTAACTATCCTTTAAAGTCAAGTGAGTTAGGGCAGCCTTTCTGCTCTTGGCCTTTCATGACCTATAGCCTTACAATGGGTGGTTCCCCTCTCTCACACATACATTCATATTGCTTAATTCAATTACCATAACCATTCACTAAAATACTTTGAGATTTAAAATAGATCACTCACTCATTGCTAAAACACAGATCAACAAACATGTAGTAATTCCATTCATAGATAATTCAATGAAATAATCTTGAAATCTAGTTTCCCCTATTGATTTGTATCAAATAGAAAAAATTTAGGCACAACAACTCATTGGCATACAAATGTATTATGATTCATTAATCTTATCAAATAAATTCACTTCCAAAAATAACATGAAAACCATATAAAACTGTAAACAGGTATCTGATTTCAACTTAAAAATTTTAAAGTGTCTTGCTACAATTGTGAAAAGATCTAAAACTGTAATTCCTATCTGCTATTATATCAGGTGGCTAATTTTTCTTCAATCAGCCGACCTTTACAAAATAGAGCCCAAAAGTACATATAGGCTCTCAATCAAAGACCCAGATCCAGAAATCAAGGAATCAAAACTATATGCAAGAACTAAACTAATTTTAGTTCAAAAAGGTGATTTCCTTGTTGTCCAAAATCTGATGCCCAAGGACGATTATAGAACTGGTAGATGGGGACC
Source organism: Sequoiadendron giganteum (assembly GCA_007115665.2). Classification (NCBI taxonomy): domain Eukaryota; kingdom Viridiplantae; phylum Streptophyta; class Pinopsida; order Cupressales; family Cupressaceae; genus Sequoiadendron; species Sequoiadendron giganteum. The sequence goes on along the minus strand of CM021102.1, from coordinate 567,943,480 downwards.
TTTAGTTCAGCCTATGTCAAAACCCTGCAAATTAGGAGAGAAGAGGAAGTTGTATGCCAAAGAGAGAATGTTTTGTTGCCAGCGCACCCCTATGTTGCCTGCTCAAGGAGATACTCATCATAACTGGAGAATACTTGTTGAAGGACGTCCACATCAGGTCCATCTACCCAACTATCCTCAAATTTGATTCTCTTCAATTCTACTAAGGAAAATTCTTGCATATTTTTCAATTTGATTAACTCCCTCCTGGCAGATTTTACCTCCTCTTTAATATCCATGAGCCTATCCAACAAGTCTTCTCCATCATCTTCTTTTTGCATTACTTCCTAGAATCTACTACTTCATTTCTCCTTCAATTTATCCAAACGCATGCCTTCCTTGACTAGAATATCCACATTTACTATAATAGCCACTACTGCTTCTAATTCATCAATTTGTTCATTTAAGTCCTTACAAGCATCCTGAACTTCATCGTTATGCTTATAGATGAAATTGGATTTGAAGTGGATTATATTTAAAGTCTTTAAAAGGAAATCTGCATTATCTTCTTCAAGGATTGACTACTCCAAGAGAGTTAACTTTGGTACCATGTTGATGTCCTTCAACTTCTTTACATATTCTTTGTATTCTCCCCCATGTTTCTTTAGGGCTTCATCATGACGATTCATTTCTACTATCAAATCAAGTGCCTTTTTATGAATTTCAAAACTATCTACCAACACTTCACCAACCTCCTGATTGAGCCCATCAATCCATTTTTCAAGCATCCCTGACTTACTCCTCATCTGCACTAAATCATCAACTTCCATTTTTCTTAGTAGGACTAGGGTTTCCAGGGTAGCCACTTGTTGAGACACTAGAGTGGAGACATCCCTCAAGAATTTATGTAACTGATCCAATTGGGCCTTAAGTTCATCTTTCCTCTTCTTATCCTTGATCATCCTATACTTGGTGGAGGAGGATACGATATCAATAAGCTTCATTTGTTGATTCCTTGTAGGTTTCCCCAAGTTGATCATGCCTAATTGGTAATTAGTTACTTGCATGTCTTCTTTGTCCTTATCTACCACTGGAATTGCACATTCAACAATAATTTCTCCTGCATCTGTGAGTTTGGTAGAATGCAGAAGTCTATCCTTTTTCTTGGGTCTCTCCTTCTTTATTTCCTTCATCATTACATCCCAATTGAGAGGTTGAGGTTGAGCTAATTGTTTCTTTCCAAGTCAAGTTTTAACCACATCGAAGAATTAGGGGTAGGGGTCACTTGTGTTGAGGAAGAGGCAATAGTGACAAAAGATAATGGTTGTAATATGGTAGCTTTAGGTTGAGAATCAACATCTTGCACATTCTACCGCTCCCTTTTTGCATCCTCTTGTGCACCTCTCTCGGCTTCTTCTTTACCTTTTTGTTCTTGCAACCTTTTATCTTCCAACTCCTTCAAACGTTCCTCCTCTAACCTTCTTTCCTCAAGAATATGGTCTCTTTGCTTTTCCAACTCTTTAACCTTGTCCCATATCTCTTTCTCTTGTTTCTCATGATTGGAAAGCTCTTCAACCTCCTTTTCCCTTCGTAGGCATTCTTCCTCTTCCTCTTCCTTTCTCTTATCTGATTCTTCAAAAACTTTGAATTTAGCCTCAAGGGCTTCTCTTTCCCTCCATCAAATTCATCCTGCAAATCACACCAAAAATCCTCTAGAAAATGATAATGCTTCTCAAACATGGAAGAAATTAGCTTATTCATCTTCTTCTCTGGATCAAAGTGCTTTCGATACATATAGAGTCCCAACTTGAAGTAGCTCAACTCTTCACATATTGCTTTTGCAGCTATATTGTGAAGACAACAGTACTCTCCTAACTTCATGGGGAACTTATGACACCCCAGTTTCTGCTTAATACTAAACTTTGCATTGACTCCCAATGCTTGGTATATAAACTCCATGAGGACCATTCTATCAATACAACACCTAGGGAGTAGGTGGGGATGTCCATCAAACCTTGATAACCTGAAGTAGGTGAACTTGGGATATTGGGTATACCAGTGTCCCCATTGAGAAATGAATGCCCTAGCTTCCCTACTTACCAGTCAAACTTATTAATGATGACATATAAAAATACATCATTAACTCTCCTATAATGCTCCTCTGATGTCTGCAAAGTCAATTAATCATAGTGATTCCACACTTTTTGTTGTCTAGGAGCTTCTCCCATCACTCCTACTACATTTAATCCTGGGAAGATGCCCATCCTCGTAGCTGCATAAATGACATAAGATGTCATATATAAGGTCTTTGTTTTCCTCACATTTATCATTTGATTGTGTAAAGTATCAGAAAAAATCATACACCAATAAAGCTTTTGTCTACCATCAAATATAGCTACAATAAATGGGAACATCCACTCCTTGAAGCATGCAAAATCCTTTTTCGTAAATACTCTAGAAAGCATCAGGATTAAATCATCAACCTCCTTCTTGAAATCCCCTCTTTTGGGATGATCAGGAATTTTAGTCAAAGCCTTCTTATCAACTCTTAACCACCTCTTATTCATGTGATTCCTATTGACATCCTTCTTCTCATTGAATATTTTCAATGCATCAGCCTCTGTCAATATCTTTGGATTTGTGGGAGCAGGTGCATTGAACATCAGCCTCGTCATTTGTGGTGATAACTCAATTATGACATTCCCTTGTTGATCCATACATTGCCTTGACACAACATTATATGCTCCTATTGTAGTAGAGATTAACTCTGGACATTGGACTGAAAGAGGAAAGAAAGTAACATGGGCAATCCCCGATTGAACTATTCTCTCCGTTCTTCCAGTGACTTGTTTAGAAAAAGTTTCTTCAATCAGTTCTTCACAATTAAATGTCCCTAAGTTAGTGTCTGTGATTTCTACAAACCTAGAATCTAGCTTGTTGGTTGTGGGAGTGATCATCAGGTGTTTATACCTCATTGTATAAGGTATTTGTTCTACCTTTATCATTTTAGGCTTCACCTATTTTGAACTTTCAACTATTTGACCCTCCATTTGTGAAGTTACTACAGAGGCTCCTGACATCATTTAATTCCTGCATTGACAACTCGAGATTAGATCCATCGAAAGTATAAACCAATATTAGAGAACTCACCTTCCATGTTACTCTATGATTCTTCATGTAGCCCCCTCATACTTAGCAAAATTACTCACTCACCGGAGGCGGGATCAAGATAGAAACATTACTAGAAAACCCTCAAGTATTGTTAGGCTCAGGACCGGGATTGAGATCAGAATGGGGTTTCAATAAAATACAAATTGGGACCATGAATGAAATTCATCATAGTTATCAGGACCGGGATCACAATCGGAATCGGGATCAGAATGGAAACTAGACTCGACACATGAGGAAGTTCCAAATCCCAATCTCATTCTGCTTCCACTTTAGGTATAGTAAGATATGTTTGATATTCTAAAGTTCATCAAAAGCGTATTCAGAACCGGACTCGACATGTATCTTAAATTGAATTTTATGGACAAGAACCATTCTTCGACCCGACTCCGGCCACTGTTAAGTATGACACTTTTCTCAGAAGGTTTACCTAATCACCCATAACAATTTTAGAATGAGGTCACCTGATAAGTCGAGGAAGCTTAAAACAACAGTAACTAACCCATCCCTCATACGAGCGAGGGGAAACCAGTAACTAGGGCACAACTTTAAATAACATGAACGCAAAAACCCTAGTCTATACAAACCTGTCAACTTAAGAAATTAGGGCATCCAAAAACCCTACTTGAAATCAATGAGTTGACATTTGAAAGGATGGGAAAGCAATTTAACGGATCAAAGACCACAACGAAACCTAGAATATCCTAAAAAACAACACCCCAAACCCTAGGGCACAATGGTACAGATGCGAGAAAATGATCGCGAAGAAGTAGAAAAAATGAAAAATCACAAACACAAAACAAAATGAGACAACAAGGAAAAGAAAACAAAGAGGAAAAGCAAAGAGCAAGGCAAACAAACAAAGATTCGAGAGAAAAACCCATGAACCACATGAAGAAGACAAAATGAAACACAAGAAACAAGAGCGACGAAGGAAAAAAAATGAAGAAAACCTACCTCGAAACACTACCCAACAGGTTTCACCTCGATCCAAATCCACGTGTAAATCCTTGATCTCAATGAAATCGTGCCCCTCTGGTCTATCTCAGCTCTGGTTTGCTATCACTATTCAAAACAATAATAATAACCAACAAACTAACCTTAGTTAAGGTTAAAAATCAATTTTACACGTGTGGAGGGTCCATAATAAATTCCATTAATGTGGTAGGTCGGATGTGGGATCGTAGTGGGAATAGGAACAAAACCATCGTGCAACTAAAGTAGAGTGAAGCAAGTGAAACAAGAAAGGCGGGAGTGAAAGCGGAATCGGGATGAAAACCGATCAACAACCTTCTGCAAAGTTCCAAGTTTGGTTTCAGTTCCGGTTCTGAGACCGACAAAAGAAAGAAGGAAACAAACCAAAAGAAGACAATGAGACCAAAACGAGATCAGAAGCACTAACCCTAAGACAAAACTAACAAATGACAACAGTCAAGGCGGAGGCGGGATGGGAACAAAACTTGGAACTTTGTCCAAGTTTCGAGTTCAAGATCCGTCCTGGATTTGGCCCTGTGAAAAGAAAACAACATAGACCGAAAAAGAAAACACACGAAGAAACAAGCGGGAGCGGGATCGAAACTGAGTTAGGAAGTGAAACTCAAATGAGTTCCAAGTCAAGATTTAATTCTGGTTCTGATTCCACCAGAGAAAAAAGAATATAAACAAATACTTGGAGAAAAGAACAACTCCAAAATCTTTGTTCAAAAGACGCAAGGAAAGGAAACAAGAAGGGGGACCCATTTTGACCAAGGCAAAAAGATGGGGTGGTTATGTAGGGCATAACAATGTGATCAGGAGATATATCATTTTCTTGTTCCAAGGAAATTCCTTGCATCTATGGATTAAGCGCCAAATTCTCCATTTGGGGAGAGGCATATGTATAACCTCCTAAATTTGGCACCACACCTTGGCTGCACTATTCTACAATTTTTTTCTATAAATTGCCACATGAAAATTTTTGAGACATATGCGCATTGTCGTAGGGGAAGCACCATGGATTGATATCTTCAACAAGGTTGTTTCACCCTACGGTCAACTCTCTGCTTGTACTTGTTTGACTAGCTCCCAACGGAGTAGGTACCGATACTATTTGGTTAGTTGTTTGCGTCTCTACAAATTTGTGCATGTGGCTCCTCGATATTGGTTTTTTTGGTAGGAGGGTTTGTCACCCTGATAAATTTGGTAGGCTGATCTTGGAGGAGCGGCCTAGTTGCACTTGATAGTGGTTACTTCATTTGCTAAGTTTCATAACATTTCCTTTATGTAGCTTATCTCGTCCTTCGAAGCACCAGATGTAGAAGCAACATTATGTGGTGCACTTGGATATGTGTACATAGATGGGGGTGGTGCAGGTGTGTTAGTAGATGGCATCTCCTAGGTGGACGTTGATACTTCAGGAAATATTGGCATAATGAGCCAAGGTGGCAACATCCCAGTGTCGATCAAATTGTTCTCCGCCTTAACTGCTACATTGTATGCATTTGGTAATGTGGTTTTGTTGAGTGACTAGATCATCATTTAGATATCGACATTGATGGATTTCAAGTAGAACATGAACACCAACTCAAGCAGTGGATGGATAGCAATCTGGATTCTCTGCCAAGTTGTATGGAACCAGGCATTGAATTTTGTCATGGCTTCAGATGGGGCTTGCTTTATTTTTGCTAGTTGATGATATAGTGAAGACCTATCTCCGTTGTTTGAGAATATTTCATAAAAAGGATCCTCGAGCTGATCCCAAGTACCAATAGTATTAGCCGATAGAGTGCAATACCAATCTAATGCTTTTCCTCTGAAAGAATATGTGAGCAACCTTAGTGCTATGTTTTGATCTGTAACTCTATGTACCAAACACACGTCTACCACATCTTGCAAATGTTTAAATGATGTTCTTGAGCCATCTCTAGTAAACTTAGGAATAGCTTTTAGAACAGAGACCGGGATAGGGGCCCAAACGACGGATGCAATTAGGGCTACAAGGGGACTCCCAGCGTCCCAAGCCACATAGTTTTGGTTTGCGATTTGCAACATGGCTGGTGGAAGGATCAGAAAGTTTACTAGGCGAGTTTGGGTTCATGTTGTTACTAGCAGAGGCAGTAACAAGCCATGATTATTTGTTGTTTGCAACCTAGTAACAAGTCAATGGCTTATACACCCTCTTTTGATTAAGTACATTTAAGCCATCCCACCAGGCATGCCAGAAAAAAAAAATTGTTGATGCCAAAATTTCACAAGGTAACAACCTTTATGGGAAATTTAATTAAAGGGGGGACCTATTGCGCTAAACTGAGTGATCTCTAGATTTTAAAGAATTCGGCTTCTTCTATAACTGGGGTTTTGAATGGTAAAAGGAAGCAGATATAAAAATAAAAGATCTAACTAGGGCTATGCGCCAAGATTTAGATTTAAGACACAACAAATCTATCTTTTGGATGTGATTTAAGGGCCCGTTCAGCAGTCTGCTATGTCCTAGAATGACAAAAATTAAAGATAGAAGTCTGAATGATTCATCCAATGACCTAAAATAATCTTCATGCACATTCACTAAAAAGAGGAGTCAAAGACATTATCTAAACCAAGAAACTTGCATTAAAATTATAGAATTTCTACAAATAAACCATTCAGTACAATAATGGCACAGTATAAAGTTGATCAAATAGCCTAAGAAAATAGAAAGGTCGAAAAATGGCACAATCTATGAGTTGTTTTGCAATAATCTAAAAACAATAAAAGGCCTGGTCCTTCCAAAAATTTCTCTACCAAATCCTAACCCTTGCTTCGAAAGAAGAAGCAGTATTTATAATAAAGATCTCTCTACCCGATGAGCCAGTAATAGAAAAGATCCCTTGATCATGAGCAATGATGCATATAAGAATGATTTCCTTGGTCGTTGCAACAGAAAATAATTTGAGCCATGAATGAGGTCACCTCAGCGCCAGATGCATCCCCTATGAATGATGTAAGTGGTCCTAGCAGAATAAAGTGTTGACATGTGTCGCCCACTTTTGACAACATTTATAACACATGGAAAATATGGTGAGGTTGTTGCCTACTGCATCCCTCCGTGTGATGAAGCCTTTAGAAGATCCATGTGGCAAGCATTTGAGACTCGAGGTTCATTCTTCCCTCGTGATCAAAACTTGTGTGGTGAAGACATGTGGAAGTCTCCCATACATAATGCATTGTAGGTGGGGGCCTCCAAGGAATATGTGCGGACTGATGCTACATGGCATGCGGTCGGGACCCGATAGGGAGGCAATGGGAAGAAGCACTGAAGAGTGTGAACTACCGACATGTGGAAGCATGGCGGGGGTCATTGAAAAGCAAAGGAAAGGATCCTTGCGAGGAGCACCCGACTAACAATTGGCAGCATTCGGATAAAGCCTTGCCAAAAGAACCCGATGTTGCTTTCAATAGATGGGTGTGGCTGGTACTTAGCAAAAAATAAAATGACCCGAAGGGAGCTTGGGGAAATTATATTCATAGTAACTATTAAAAATAATATATCATTTGCATGCATTTTGAAGAAGATATAAGTAGTGAAGGCTATAATATCAAGAAAATTAAAGTGTAGATGGTGAAAATGATAAAATACTAGGACAACTATCCATTACAATAGTAGGAAAAATCTATCAAGTTATAATTTGATGTTTATAATGAAAGGGGCAGAAAATTCTTTGTTGATACAAGAGCTTGCATAGTGAAGAAAATTTATAGAAAGAAGGTAGCAATAAGGCAATAAGATCAAAAATTAAGATATTTCAAGATTGGCCATTAGGTGACCACCTAGAAGAAGCAAGGTAAGTGGTTAAGCTAATTAGTAATAAAGGAACCCTTTGATATTAACTAAAGCATAACTTAACTTGATGAAGCTTATCCTATGCCATGAGGATTTATAGTTCCTTCAAACTCTTTAAGAGAACATATCCTATTTGGAGGCACTAAATGGTAGTTTGAAGGCTTTAAAGTTTAGTTAATGAGAATAAAGTTAAGTTGTAATAGTTATGTCAACACAATGAGTAGTTTGATAATCTTGCAAGTATCCAGGATGGTTTAAGAGTAAACATAGGAGCTTGCATCAAAGATAAAGTTTGAATAAATCAATATTTCTTCTCCTCAATGCCTAGATAAAGTCTTTTGGAGTTTTCAAAGGAACAAAACTAGGAAGAAAGTATTATAGGTGCCTAAAGTAGGTTTGACTTAGAAATTCAAGACAATATAATGGCATTTATTCTTCACAAGCACATTGTTATATGTTAGGAAACATCTATCCATTTTCTTAGCAAACATTTGTAGCATATGTTACATTAGATGAGTACCAAGGGGAAGAGCCCTCTTTCGAGGTTGGATTCAATTTTTTAAAGCCCACACTTTTATAATTTATCCCATCTATAATATGTAGTTGCTTTGATAGCTCAACAAGGGTGCATACTTGATTGGTAACCATTTTTGTCACACCCTATAAGACTGCGAGTTATTTTTCAGCTCATTACAATCTTCATTTCATTGTTGTTTTGTTATGTATTGTAGTGGGTTTCAACCTTTAAAAGGTGTCATAACACATACCTGGTGAATATAGGTGCCATAACATATACTTGGTGAATATAGGTGCCATAACACATACCTGGTGAATATAGAGCTTTGATTCTAAATAAATAAGTACAAAAGTGAATGAGAAGGACAAAAACTAAAGGAAGTTCAGAGCCATTCTCTTATTTTCAACTTTCACCACCTAGAAGAAGAGGGATAATAATCAAAAAAGGTGCAAGTCTAATAGTAAGAGAACTTTCTACACCCCCTCTTGGTAGGATTTTTCAACATATTTTTATAAATCAGACTCCTTTGATTCCTATGTTTGCACCTATAAATTAACCATTTGTGCCTTTCAATGGAGGTATTCCACTTAATTTGCAGTAGCATTATGACATTCCTATGACTACACTAAAAATCCTCCCTTTTTTAATGGATTAGATCAAACTACCCTCATTGAAAACATTAGAGATGTGGTGTCATTATGTGCATTCCAAAATATAACAGTAGAGAATGTTTCTATGAGGCTCCTGGCTTCTTCATTAAGAGGTAAATAATTACAATGGTTTATCAGCTTAGTAGTGAATTCCATTACTATTTGGGATCAACTAGGTTCAATGTTTTGTGAAGATAATTTGAGGATGATTGGGGGTTGGGAGCTTATAGAGTTGGCAAATAGTTCAGTAGCAAAGCACATCATCAATGGTGTCTGCATAATTAGGGGGGTTGGTGGCTTCTACTTCCTCCCACCCAAGGCAAATAGAGTGGTGGGGCTGGAGGGGTTCTTGAGAGGAATCCACAGGGATAGCCCTAACGAACATGGGTGGTCCCAACCACACCTAAGGTAGACCCCACCACCCAAGTCCTTTTAGAAACCGATGGGGAGGGGGTCCCATTCCCCATACAATAAGGCCTTCTGGTGAGTATGCATTTTTATGCTAATTAATGGCTTTAAATAGTGATATATCAGTCATGATACTCTCCCAAAAACATATGAAATTGCAATAAGGGAAAAAAAAATTATTCAATTTGGAAAATTGCACCAAGACCCCTATGCCCAATTTCCCTTAAATACAACCAACCATGCCTATGCAAATACCTCATGGTTGTTGTACCTGCTATACCAACAATAAATAATCAGTCATTGGCTCTAGAAAATGCTATCCCAACACCATATTTTGAACTCCAAGAGATAAAATTCCTTATCCAAACTTTAACAATGAAATTGTGAGCCTTAAGAGGAAGAAAAATAAAAATTACAAACCTTATCAAGCCCCTTACCAAGATCAATATTAGAAAAATAATCAAGTATCCCTTCATAATATCCCAATAACCAAGGCCAAAGACAAGCTCTTAATTCAAGGCCTTGCCAAGCATATAATCCCAACATTTCCAACTCTTCAAGAAAGCGTGTACCTATTCAAAACAATATAACACAAGATTATGAGTGTTTTTTTCCATGTAACCAAGCTCATAATAAAAATACATTCTCAAATGGAGTGATAAATTAAGCTCTAATGGTGTAAAAAGCTCCAAATTTGCACTCAAATATGGTCCTAGAAGTACCATTACAATAAGGTGAATCACAAGAACAAGTACAAAATGAAGCAACCTTGATGAATTGGCAAGGAGAGGAGTTATATGGGATGTTTCAGCCTTATTCATCTATTGCAACCAATACAAGGGCTAATAAAAGGGTTATAGATTTTAGAAATCAAGGTGATAAGGAAACTATTCAAGCTCTTGAAATGAACTAAGGAGTTGCTAGCCCACCTAGTGGGTCAAATATGTGAATTTTTCCAAGAAATTGGACTATGAAAAGGTACATCCAAGAACTCAATCACCATCAATGCAAGATCGAGGAGACACTATTGTTCCTAAAGAGCATGAAAATTTTAGTATAGTTCCATTCAATATCTTAGAGCACATGAATATGGAAAACATTATTATGCCAATGTGGGATTCATTATCCATTCCTAGGAAAAGGATCTCTTGCAAGGTTCCTTGTCAAACTTGAATGTGTCAAATGAGCCTTCTAAGGACCAACACAAAGTGGTGCTCACTAATACACCCCAAAAAACATGTGGACAACAATCCAAAGAGGCAAAACCGCCATTTTTATGTGTTTCTTTAATCGTTGGAAAACATTTACTCATAACTGTATAATATACTTAGGTGTTAGTAGTTCAGTTATGCCAAAATAGATTGTGGATAGGTTGGGTATTCAATATGAGCCAATTGCAAAAGGGATTGTGTAGCTAGATGGGACAACCATCAATATTGTGGGGTTTATCAAAAGTTTGAGTCTTACCTTGCATGATTGTCCAAACTTTGTCATCCCTCATGACATATATGTGATATACCTACCATTTTACTTTGCCTTATTCCTTTCTAGGGACTATACTATAAAAATATGTAGTTATTTTTCTTCAAACTGGTCACATATGTTGTTACGAACAAGGTATGGTACCAAGGTATCCATAAAATTAGAACCAATATCTAAAGACCATATAGAACCATATTTCCCTAGCATTGTTCATGTAGATCTAACCATCATTAATCAAGAAGAACACCATATTGTCCATGAATCTAACACACAAACTAAGAACATTCTTGATATATTACATGAGAAGTGGGTAGCCAAGAATAATGTGGTCGATTCAAATCAACAATTAGAAGTTGGTTTCAGTTTTTATTTGATGTGTGATATTGATTCAGTGATCCCTAACCTTGTTAAAAGTGACAAGCACTCATGTGAACAATAATTTAATAAGGTATGACATATATATTTTGATGGATCAAGGAGTGAAAATGGTGATGGCAGAGGTACAATGCTTGTATCTCCAGAAGGTGAGAAGTACTAATACTCCTTTTGATTTTGTTTCAGATGCACAAACAATACAACTAAGTATGAAGCCTTGATTCATGGTCTAGAACGGGAAAAGAAGAGGAAAATCAGTTGTATACAGGTATTTGGTGATAGTGAGCTCATTGTAAATCAGGTACTTGGGGTTTTCATGTCACTAAAAATGATGTTTTGAAGTCCTCCAAATAGAGTATGGGATATTATTGAAGAATTTGATTATTTTAATGTGTTGTATGTCCCTAGATTAAACAATAAACATGATGATAGGTTGGTTGCAATAGGAGCACAATATGACATACCAAGTGATATCTGCAATAACAAGGTACAAAAATATGTAAAATTACTGGTAATACCTTCTATACCTAATAGTAACATTCATTGGTAAGTGTTTTATAGTGATCAATAAGTTGTAATTTTTTCTAGAGACGAGGCTGAGTTTTCAGCTTATAATAAAGAAAAATTGTAGAAATAAATCATACAGCTAAACTCTAATAAATTACCCAAAGGATTGGTTACTTTGGAGTCCATTTTCAGTTTTGATGATCAAGTCAAAAAGGGAAAAAACAACCTACATGTCAAACAAGAACACTATGAATAATTTTAAATATTCAAAGGTAAGCTTCTCAAGTTGGAAAAGGTATGTACTAAGGAAGAAAAAAAGGCTTTCAGTTTTATTTGTCAATAATTTCATGATATCTTTGCTTTGGAATATTTTGATTTGAAAGGTTTGACCCCAAGATTGCCAAACACACCATTTAGCTTGAACCCAATGCAAAACCAATAAGAAAGAAGCAAATACCATTGAACCCCAAACTGGAGACACTCATGAAAAAAAATTGGATTAGTTGATTGAGGGCAGCATCATATTCCCAATCAAACACACCTCGTGGGTTTTTAACCTTGTATCGGTTATGAAGAAAAATGGAGAGATAAAACTATGTGTTGATTTTATGGACTTGAATAGAGCCACACTCAAAGCTCATTACCCATTGCCCTCTATGGAGCAAATATTACAAGTTATTTTAGGTTTCGAAAGGTTTTCATTTCTTGATGGATATTTAGGCTATAATAAGATTTTGGTGAAGGAAGAAGACCGATATAAGACAACCTTTACTACCAAATTGAGAAAAATGGCATACAAGAATATTTTGTTTGGTTTGTCCAATGTTGGGGAAACATTCTAAAGGGCCATGGACATGAATTTTCAAGGGCTAATGTGCAAGATTGTGCTTGTATATCTTGATGATATCACTAATTTTTTAAAAGATGTTAAAGAACACTTTTCTCACCTCAAGAAGATTTTTGACAAGTGTAGGGAATATGGTATATCCCTCAATCCAAAAAATTGTTTCTTTGTTGTCCATGAAGGAAAATTCCTTGATCATGTAGTCTCAAAATATGGAATCACCATTGATCTCCAAAGAGTAAGTGTCATCCTTGCTTTTCCCTTAGCAATTGATAAGAAATGTTTGCAAAGTTTCCTTAGAAGAATCAATTTTGTAAGAAGGTTTATACTTGATACAAAAAAAAATTTGAAACCACTAACTATTATGTTAAAAAATAATGCAAGTTTCAGCTGGATATGAGAAGGAAAAAAGAGTTTTGAAACCATGAAGGAGGTCATAGCAACAACACCTACTCTTGTAAATCTTAATTTTGCTAAGGACTTTATACTATATGCTTTTCGTAGCTTGGACACTATCTTACCTATGTTAGTACAACAAAATAAAGATGGTTTGGAGCAGCCAATAACCTTTTTCAACCAAGTCTTAGAGGGTTATGAAGAAAGGTATACATATATTGAGAAACATGTACTTGATGTGATTAGGATTCTTACAAAATTCATAAATTTGGTTTCAAATAATAAGATTCATTTGATGGTTTCTCACCCAGGTGTAATTGATTTTTTTTGTTGAGTAAAGACTTGAATGAAAATAGAGTCATTTGGCTAACCAATGTAATGGAATATGACATGGAAATCAAAGTGACAAAATTGGTAAGAGGTAAGGGACTATGTGAACAACTAGTTGTTGGGTTAGAAAGTGATAAGGAAATGTAAGAGGTTGTCCTTGTATCTAATGGTGACCATCAAATTGTTTCACTTTCAAATAACACAAATTGGACACATAAGATAATCCATTATCTTCAAATACGAAAAATTCTCCAAGGGACTAAACAGTGCTAAAAGAAGGTATTTTAGATTGCAAGCAATTCCTTATGTTATTTTAGGTAGCATATTATTTAGAAAAGACTTTGATGGTGTCATGTTAAGATGTGCTAAATCTGATCAGACTAACAAGATGTTCGAAGAATTTCATGATGGGGTAGTAGGAGGTCATTTTTCTCCAAGAATAATAGCTCTTAATATTATGAGGGTATGTTACTATCGGCCCGATTTGTTTAAAGATACACATAGATGGGTAAGAAAATGCAACAAGTGTGTCATGTTTGCAAGAAAAAAAAGCTAGAAGTCTTACCTTTGCATCAAATATAGGTAAAACAACCTTTCATGAAGTGGGGTATTGTGTTTTTTGGAGTCATTAATCCACCCTCTAGTCCAGGAAATAAATGGGTGTTAACAACAACAGACTATTTAACCAAGTGGAATAAGGCTATTGTATTAAAAGAAACAAATGAAAGTTTAGTCCTAGACTTCTATGAAGATTTGGTCACGAGGTTTGGTGTCCCTAATTTAGTTATATTAGATAATGCTTTGGCTTTTGTAGGTCTAAAAATAATTGATTGGACTATTAAGAATGGTATATTTTTGAGTGCTTCATCCAAATACTATCCTCAAGGCAGTGGATAAGTTAAGTTCAATAATTAAAATCTAATCAAAATCATAAAGAGGACCATTCAGGATAACTAGAGAGCTTGCACAATAGGCCGAAATCAACATTATGGGTTAATAGGATCACTCCTAAAAGATCAATAGGGAACTCACCTTATGTGCTTGTGTACGGGAAAGAGGCAAGGTTGCATATCTTGATTTAGTTACTAGCACTAAGCCTTATGAAGGAGTTAGAAATTATGGAAGAAGAGCCAATGGATATTAGACTTGCTGAGATAATAGATTTGGAGGAGACAAGAAAGAAATCAATGTAAAGTTTGGAGTTGCACCAAACACAAATGAAAAGATATTTTGACAAAAGAATAGTCACAAGAATATTCAAAGAGTTAGATATTGTACTCAAATGGGATGATTAGAAGAGTAGAGCTAGAAAACACACTAAGTGATGTTGCAAAATATTTTTGATGCACAATTTTCTTTTTCATTAGGTATTTGCAAGTTCTGGTTTTGTTTAGGTGTTTATTTATCAATTTCAAAGTCTTGACAACTAGTTGTTAAGTATATTCTAAGTTTTGTTTCATGGTTACCTTGAATATTTTGTCCAATGGACTGTCAAAGGTAGTTGGTCCATTAAGTTTGATGGATTTTATTGAAGAGATAAATATAAATTTGGTGATTTTTTTAATTTGATCTTCTACATTAGAGATTGGGTCAGAAGTACCCTTGTGAGTTTATGGTTTTGGTAAATTCCCTTGCATCAATTGGTATCAGAGCCAGCGAGATTATGATGATTTATTGAATTTGTAGTTTATTGAATTTGTTGGTTGGTTGTAGGTGCTTGATCCATCTAAGTTGTAGAGAGAGTTTGGTGTTTGAGTTTGTGTTTGTGCGGGTTGAAGATAGAACCTAGTTGTTGGTTTCCAAGATACTAGGGAGAGAAAAGAGGAGACACCTAGGTGAGACAAATAAGTTTGTTGAGTTTGTGTGGTAAGGCAGTAAGAAAGATGGATAACTATCTGAAGAAGCACTAGAAGAGTTGCAGCCATTATTGAAAGTTCAAAGTTAGTTTGAGAGTACTCCACTAATGGGAGTAGATGAAAATATGATTGGTCAGAGAAGGTCAAGAATTTGTGGAAAAAGAGGAAATATTGCTTGGAAGAAGGCAATGAGAAAGGACAGTCTTGTGTCCTTTGGTTGAGAAAGAGTTAGTGGAAATTTGAGAATTGTGAAAGGACAGTCTCGTGTCCTTTTGAATGAGAAGAATGATTGTGAACCTGATAGGTAGAGAAGAAAGATAGAAAAATACAAGTGAAGACAAGAAGAGTCAGAAATGAAGACAAAGCTAAAGGCAAAGGATGGAACCAAATGAAGACAAGAAAAGAAGTCAGGAGAAAAAAAAAGAGTAGTTCAAGACAAGTTGGGAAGCAGAATAAAATGAAACAACATGTTTCCAAAGGGACTTGGAAAGTTTTTGTTGGTTGGTTGTATGATGCAGGAGCACCTTGCTCACTAGATGCCTTTATTTGGTAAATTTGTAAAAAATGAACTTTCAATTGTAAAGGCATTGTAAAAAGGTCTTGGGAGGTCATAAATAATGTAATTGAGGTCACAAATAGGTGTCTAGGTGGTCAAGGGTGTAAATAACTGCAAAAATTGTCTATTTGATGAAAAAGATGTAAAAAGTACACAAAGTTGTAAAACTTGCAAAATGCAAACAAAGACAAGAATGTGAAGGGTCACTTGAGAAAAGGAAAGGTTTGGTCTAATGGAAATGAAGGGACGGTGAATCTAACTGATGTAAACATCACTATAAAGCATGGAAAAGGTGAGAACAAGGCAGATTTTTGTATTCTTGAAACATTTTAGTGAATAAAGTTCCCTGTTTCTGTATTTACAGTATTTTCTCTCATTTACCAATCTTGTATGAACTATACATCAGTCCCTAGGCTATGATATTGTTTTGATTTCATAAAGGAATGTTTGAGCCTTCAAAATAATTTGATTGAGAGGGAAGCTTGTTGAGTTTCAGGCTTGTTTCAGTCATCTTTTTATAAACTAGTTTGAAAACCCAATCAAGGGTTTTGAAAGTCTTGTAGGATTTACATTTCCCACCCCACCATTGTAGGGTTATTATAATGGTGGGATGGATTGTTTAGTGTTTATTTAGTATGCCTTGAATATGGTGTGTGTTGACAGGAACAAGGGTGACAAGAATATGGAGTTTGATACTACTACAAGGGAAAAATACAGTGATTTCCATGCATGAGAAGTTGCTACAGTCTAGAGTTTTGGGAGATAACATTTGTAGAGGATAAAATATTGTTCCTAAAGCATGGAAAGACATTTCTAAACATGTTTCAAGAAGTGGCAGAGCATATGGAGGTTTGGAGTATACATTTCCTTTAAACCCTCACTTATTTATGCATTGTGAAGCCTAGATCAAGGGTTTTTGTTTTGAAGCCTAAGGAAGGGTTTAAATGAACAAATGTTTGTTGATTCTCAAGTTTAATGACCTAATAGAAGACTGTTTAAGGTCATAAAGTATTTTTGAGTTGATTCAATGGTGGTTGCTTTGTATTTTAAGCCTATTTAGGGTTCTAAAATGTAGGACAATCAAATGTTCAATTATTTCTTCCAAAGTAATGACATTTGATAATGAAGTATGTAAATGTGTAATGGGTTCCTAAAACCGTGTTTTTTTCATGAAGATTCATTGGGGACTGAATGGAATACCTATTCTTGACATTTTGCAATGTTACTAGGAATGTTGGTCTTGGATGCAAAGAACTGAAATTCTGATAGAACAGTGATATGAGAAATTTAAGTTTTCTTGAAATTGACAAAGTAATGATGTTAAGGATTTCTAAATTCCTGGATAGAGTTTAGGAAGCATAATATGTTGTTTGGTGCTTGGAAAATGCGGAACCATGGTGATTTGAATGCATGAAATTGAAGTTCTGACAAAACAGAGTTATGGGGCAGTATGTTTTGTTTATTTCTAACAAAAGATGATGTTCTAAGATGTTTATGAGGTCAATAAGGGTTGTGGATTTAGTTACTTCAATGATGTATTTGTACCTTGAGTTTCTTGAGGAGTGTTGGTGCATATTTGGGTGAGTTGAATTAACTGGTGAAATAAGAGGTTTCTAATCAGTTTATTGTTTTGATTTAGTCATTATGATGATGGAAAAGTTGTATTTGAATTTTTGATAAAGGTTTGGAATGATGATGTGGTGGTTTGGCTTTTTGGTGCCTTGTGATTTTCAAGTGAAATTGATGGATTTTATTGAAGAGATAAATTGAAATTTGGTGATTTGTTTAATTTGATCTTCTCCATTAGAGATTGGGTCAAAAGTATCCTTGTGAGTTTGTGGTTTTGGTAGAATCCCTTGCATCAAAGTTTTAGCAAGAAAAATATTTGCAAAAGTTTCCAAAATTCTTAGCTTAATTTTTTAGGATAAGTTGAGCTCAATAATAAAAATCTAATCAAAATCATAAAGAGGACCATTCAGGATAACTAGATAGCTTGCACAACAGGTTGAAATCAACCTTATGGGCTAATAGGATCACTCCTAAAATATCAATAGGGAACTCACCTTATGTGCTTGTGAATGGGAAAGAGACAAGGTTGCATATCTTTATTGAGTTACTAGCCCTAAACCTTATGAAGGATCTAGAAACGATGGAAGAAGAGCCAATGGATATTAGACTTGTTGAGCTAATAGATTTGGAGGAGACAAGAAAGCAAGCAATGTAAAGTTTGGAGTTGCACCAAACACAAATGAAAAGATATTTTGACAAAAGAATAGTCACAATAATATTCAAAGAGGTAGATATTGTCATCAAATGGGATGATTAGAAGAGTAGAGCTAGAAAACATGGTAAGTGATGTTGCAAAATATTTTTGATGTCTTTCCCTAAGTTTTGATGCACAATTTTATTTTCCATTAGGGCTTTGCAAATTTTGGTTTTGTTTAGGTGTCTAGTTAGCAATTTCAAAGCCTTGGCAACTAGTTGTTAAGTCTATTCTAAGTTTTGATTCATGGTTCACTTGAATATTTTGTCCAATGGACAATCAAAGGCAGTTGGTCCTTTAAGTTTTAGCAAGAAAAATATTTGCAAAAGTTGCCAAAAGTGTTAGCTTAATTTTTTCCCTTGGCCTAAATAACCACTAGGGAGGTCTTTCAAGGTATTTTAAAATTTTAAAATTTAATGTGAAAGGTAGAAAAATGAGTCTTAGGTTCCATAAGACAAAAGGAGAAAATTAAATTTTATTTGTGTCATTCCTTAATGCCCAAAAATTAAAATGAGAAAAAAAGATAAATTTTTTTTAAATCCTCAACCACATTGCATGAAAGAAGGTAGGGTTATCTTCTATGTCACATTTAAGAGAAGCATCATATGGCATGAGAGTACTATCGTTTTCTCATGTTACAAGAGGATATGAAGGAATTTTGACATGCAGTAAGGGAGTTAAAGAGGTTTCAAGATCATTTATACCTATCCCATGTTGCAAAAAAGGAAGGAATACCTAGCCTGATGCATAAAAAATGGAGGACTTTCAAGTGCTGCAATAGATTATTTCCACATGATTGTACCTTCAGGAAGAAAAATCCAGATGGTTACCTTCTATACTTTTCTAGGTATGTTTCTTTTGTTCATATATAAAATAAATTATGTCACAACTAATTTTCTATGGAGATGATGTTTAGTATGGTGGTAATATAAATATAGTGGTGTTAATCAAAATGAAAGAAAAATAATTTTTTTGTCAAAACCCTCATTGTTTTCAATAATATAAACCCTTCTCAAACCCTTGCCATAGCCAAACTTGAAAGTACAGTGAGAAAGTGTTCTTATACTTTGGAGTGCATCAAAGGGTAGTGGTATAGATGTGTAACACATTAGAGATTGTGTATTTGTGTTTGAATTTTTGTTTAGAAGTCTTAGATGATAGTCACTTGAAGAAGGTCAATTATCAGTGTAGCTCAAGGAGGCAACAAAGTTATCATGTTTAAGACAACACCAAGACACCTTGACGGTCACTAGGAAAAGAGTAGATAATGGTTAGTGATTCAAATAAATTTGATAGTGAAGAAACAAAGGCATATCACAGTTGAAGGTAACAATTTATAGTTTAAAAATGACAAGTGTTAATATGTTCATAAAGGAAATGTCATCCCACAATGCATTGTTCAAGAAAATGAAAGTCAATTATACACAAGTGAAGGTTTTCACTCAAAGGCATCACATATATCATTTGATGAAGTGTAAATTTGTTGATACTATAGTATATTGAAAATAATTGTTGGGACAAGAAGTTGCTTCAATGGAATGGTGACCTCTTTGAACCTAAGCAATACTATTGGATGGAAACTAAAATTCTTTAGGTCGATGCCATAGAGTTCTTGCTGCCAGTTTTTCTTAAAAGTATTTCCATACATGTTTTCATCCATTTTCTAGTCTACATAATGAAAATCATAGGCAGCGATAAAAGGAGCTTATTTAGTGATGGATGTTGTGTTTTCTCTACAACTCAAAAATGTCTTTAGATTTTGGGAATTTTTTTCATATAACCTAGACTCTATATTTATCTTGGGAGTTATATAGGTTCTTTGATTCAACTTAAATGCAATACTTTTATTGCACAAGGGTCAAAGTAAATCCCTTATACCTGCCTTCAAGTCATTCTCTAACAAATTGGCACTATTTATATTGCAAATAGACCTCAAAGCCATCAATTTCTATGAAGACAAAGATAGGAAACAACATTTGTTGATGCACTATTCACCATAAAATTAGGATATTAGAGTTTATTTAGATGGAACAATACAGTGGTAAAGGGAAATTTTGAAATGAACATCATAGATAAAGTAATAGCTACAAGTATTTTAAAAGGATAGTTAGAGAGGATAGTGGATGCCACATGGGATATTGTACTAATAAGGGTATCTTGCATGTAATATTGACAGTGGAGTGAGTAATAAGGACAAAGTACATTATGATGATAAGCTATAGAATAAAATGACACAATAAATGATAGGTTTGAAAGAAGATAGTTTGTAAGGTATGTTACACTAGGAAAAGGCACAACATTGTTGTTGATTTTCATAATAACACCTACAATCCATCATAAAAAAATAATGATAATATTTGTGATAATGGTCATTGTAAAGATGATGAGAAAAAAACAAGATCAAAACCTCAAAGGACAAAGCACGTCTGTGCATGAAGACAGTGCATGAAAGCACTGCAAACTTAAGCAAAAGCAAAATAATTGTAGAGGTGTCAAGGAAATTAGACAATGTTGTTGAGGAGAACAAGAAGTTATCTTCTTGTGTAGTTGAAGTTCATGACCAAAGCTATGTTTTGGTTTGCATGCATTAAAAATGAAACCATTGGAAATCATAAGAACCATATTATATTCCTCAAGTCCTATGGAGTAGATGACAAATTATATTAAGGGATAGTTAATAACCCTATCATTACAAAAGCATGTGACCTTGGTAGTCTTAAAATATTGCAAACAAACTGCTCTTAATAGTTAAAAGGGGAGGGAAGTGACCTTGATCACAGAGGGAAATGACCTTGCTCATAGAGGGAAATGACCTTGCTCACAGAGGGCAATGACCTTGCTCATAGAGGGAAATGACCTTTCTCACAAAGGGAAATGACCTTGCTCACAAAGGGAACAAAGGGCAATGACCTTGCTCACAAAGGGAAATGAACTTGCTCACAGAGGGCAATGACCTTGCTCAGAGAGTGCAATGACCTTGCTCATAGAGGGTAGTGATATTGCTCATAGAGGATAGTGGTCTTTATAATGGAAAGTGGTATTTATAGTGGACAATGGTCTTCACAGTGGACAGGCTAATACTCACAAATTATAGTGTTAATGATATCTTAAAAGAGGACAACTTAGCATGCATGAAGCTAATGATAGTGAGAGAATAGAGGAGAATATCACATAGTTAACAATAATTTAAAGGGGATCTTTAAAGTTGTCAAATGATGATATGATAGTGTTCTATGAAAACACATCAATGTGACAATGATAGGAGAGTCTATGATTAATATAAGCACAATAACAAGGAACTTTCCAATGGAAAATCCCATCATTGTTGTTTTAACATATGATAGTCTTTCAAGATATAAGGGAAATTCCATAGATTGCAATGACAAGCCATATAACTTAACCAAAACATGTGCAAAGATGAGATGACAATGAGCTAAGTTACATAAGTCTTATATTCATGTAAAAATATCATCTATTGTTAAATTATAAGACATGTAAGAAAGGATCTTCTAATGTCATATGAATCCCATTCAAGTCAAGATAGAGACTCGTGAAGGGTTTAAATGCATAAATTTTGAAGGAAAATATGCAGAGGTGATTAAAGAAAGGAAGTCACAATGGAAAAAGTGAGCTTAACAATGCATAGAAAGAAAGAAATATAGATTTGTGGAAAGCAAAGGATTGTGATATATTTGTAAAAAAATTGAATACACAAAGAAAGTAAGAAGAACTTCATGCACATGAAGATCTAAATATAGGTCAAAGAAAAGATAGAGAAAAAAGGGAGTGATAGTGAAATGGAAAAGGTAAAGACACTAAATGATAGTTTATGGTTACCAAAATGTCAAAGTGGACAGTGAGCATTGAAAAGGTGGATTTAAGGTTATGACAAAAGGCTAAGATCATAATGGAAAAAGATAATCATGAAAACATGATCAAAGGATCCTTTCAAGACCCACATGCAAGGAGAAGTCATGAAACATGAATATTAGGTGACAATGATACATGACAGGGAATATAGTGTGGCAAGGATTTTGAAGTGGAAATCAAGATCCATATCTCAAGAGTTAATGACAAGATAAAGCGTATAGAGTTAGTAACCTTGTCATCAAAGGAAGATAATAGTTGCAATTTCAAGATGAAAGAACATTGGACAATCATGATAACTATTAAAAATGATATATCATTTACATGCCTTTTGAAGAAGATATAAGTAGTGAAGGATATAATATCAAGAAAATTATAGCACAAATGGTGAAAATGATAAGATACTAGGACAAACAACCACTACAATAGTAGGAAAAATCAACAAGTGGGTAAGTGCACCAATCTGTGACACAATTTAGGTGCCAAATTGAAAAAACGATCAAAAAAACCCTGAAATAAGGCCTTTGGCGCATGCCAAATATCTAAAAATACATTTGGCGCACGCCAAATTTCGCGTGCGCCAAATGTATTTCTAGACATAAAATGAAAAAGTCGGCTTTGGAACCCTCATTTTGTCTTCAACCCGTGGCTTGAGAAGGAAGATTTCAAGTCTGCAACCCGTGCTCACCAAATCTCCTCCATTATTTGCATCCTTAGCTTGTCATTTTCCACGAGAATGCCGCCAACACGTCGGAGAGGTCGAAGATTGCAAAGAGGTGTGTATTTTTATTCTATTTATTTTGAATTTGATTTGGAATGCAGCTTTAAATAGATTTTTATAATAAAACTTTGTTCTAATTCTCAGGGAATGAATCTCCACCTCAAAACATTGAGAATTCACAATCACCCCCTCATCAAGAGCCTCCTATACAAGAACAACCCGAAACCTCTCCATCAATTCATAGGCATCCTCAAGGAACACAAGAAAATATTCAAAATCAAATTGAGAACAATAAAAGAGACATTCAACAATTAATTACAAGATTAACCGAGCATGTCAAAACCCACCCTTATAGGAGATGGATTGCTAAATCATTGAAGTCAATTTTAACTCATGTAGGAGAAATGAGCGAGCAAATGAATTTTTGGTCAACTAAAAGAGATGAGATGAGGCAATTTTATGCTAATGGTTTGTCATATGCAGATGTCAAAAAACTAAAAATTAGCAAAGCCGAGTTGTGTGCCCTATTTAAAGACCCAAAAGCCAATGAACCTTTTTCCCATGCATGCAGGAGGTTCCCCATCCATTGGTGCCACCATGATTTAATTAGAAACAAATTTTGGGAGCGGTGGTGGATGGTATTTGACCAACCTCCATGCAATAACCATGAGGTGTTGTAATACTTTTTGAGGAAACTCTATTGCGAGTTTGTCCTCAATAAAATGCCAAACTATTTTGGCATCTTAGACTTTTAGGGTAGAGGTGGGGGCTCCACACATGATAGACCTGCTGCACGACGTAATCCACAGTTGGCACCGAGAGCCTTGGGTAGACCCATGGTGGAGCATGTCATTGTTCCTTCCATTTTTAAGGATAGTGTAGAGGTGGACACGATGAAGTTGATTGGCTCACTCACCCAAACCATTTTACAGTGTGTGAGTCCTCTGGTAGAGCCTTGTGTGGAGGAGACGTGTAGGCCCCGAGCTCCACCCCACCATTGTGGCACTTGTGGTGTTGTTTGCACGTACGATTATTAGGGTGCTCATGATGCAGCTACATAGCCTACATCAGTTACAGAGGTGATGGCTTTCACAGATAATATTCTGAATGATACATTCGGCATTAACACTCAGGTAAAATTTAGCAAGTTATTTTAATGTTGTTTATTAAAATATATTTTGAAATTTAAGAATAACTAAATTAGTAGAATTTTGATATGATGAAATTTTAGGGTTGCACTGTTCATGAGGGATGCTCTATTCCTACAGACCCTTATACATTCTTGATGATGAGTCCACAAGTATGCAACTAGTATTAAAGATATTATTATTGCATTTGAACAGTTGAATGTTATATTTGAATGTTTGTCTCATAACATGCTTCGGATTTCAAACAGTTTCCTAGTGCACCTTCTTCCTCCACACCTCGTGATTCATATCCTCAAACAACGTACACTCAGGTAGCCTTTATTCATTAATAGGGTGTTAAATCTATGTGAGCTCGTTTTCATAATTTTGTGTATATACAAATCTAAAAAATTGATGAGAAACACAAACATTGCATTCAAGTATTCCTTGATCGTGTCACATTATGTTCTCCTATATCAACATGATACCTAAGATATTGTTTCATTTGTAGCTGTTTACAAGAGATAGCCCTGGTGATGTTGGTGGCATGATGGACCATGGAGTTGCTGCAGCAATAGCCAGTTTTGATCCATTAAGAGAGGTATGGAATAGATTAGTCGATTTGACATTATATTTTCTCTTTTATGGTCTATTATAGAAAATTTTCATGATAATTTTATGTAGTTTAATTTCTATCTTCATGGTTGCTACAGGTGGTTGTCACTCCAGATTGTGGACATGGTGATGCTTTAATTGTGCATGATGACTATATGTATGCGGTAAGTGATTATATTTTGTTATATGCCATTCCATAATTCAATTTCTATGTTTTAACATCTTTACTTTTAATCGTATCAGTTGAAGGTCCAAAGTGAAGAGAGGAGGAGTAGCGGGCATGTTCGAAAGACAAGACAAGCAACAATCACTCCATCCAACTGAATTTTGAAGGCAGCACGGGATCTATTTCCTTCCCCCAGAGGGAAATGACTATGTATTAGTGTTGTTTGTTGTATGCCTATGTGGCATTTTGAAACATATGTTTTGTACTATTGATATATACGTGATATTTTGTCCAAATGGCTCCTTTGTACTAGGCCTATATGGTTTTTTTGGATATATTTATATACTTCTATCAATATATATCATTGTATAGCCTTTCGGATTTTTGATTAAAGAAACTCTTATTTTGCTACTGCCATTCTTGAATGATGTTATCATGCGTATCATGTAAGTTGTATGCTTGAATGTTGTAGGCATGGATTTTGTTTACATCTAATGCTTAATTAATTACTGTGGAATGCTCAATAAGCCCCATCTAAAGCGTATTGTATAATTAAGCTCCATTCGTGGTGGTTTTTATCCTTTGGAATGCTTCAATTACTTGTGCCTCACTAATGCAAAGTCAAGGAGGCTCAAACCCAATCAGTCTGACAACCTGCCTCCAAGGGGCTCCTAACAATATTAATACAACCTATTTTGAGCAATCTACACAACCTCAAAGCCCCATCAAACCAAAATCTTCATTCAACACCTTAGCCAACAATCCACCCTTGTAGCACTCTGATGTAGATCCAAGGTGGAGAAGACTCACAACAATGGAAATGTCAATTCTCAATCAATAACTCTTCTTCGTAATTATTCAGCCTAATAGGCATCAACCCACCCTCAAGGGTCTCAACTCCTCAACCTTGAAAATGAACAAAAAGAATCCACCAAATCCCTACAAAGACCATCAACATTCATACAATGACAATTGAATCAATTGACAACAATCCCTAAGTCAGATTCATTAAGGTTTCCAAAACTCACATTTGTGACTGGTTATTCTTGTAGTACTCAAAACTCAGTTTTAGCCAGATTTCTCCCAACCTTTCCAAAACACTAGAAAATTACAAGATGGATTGAGATACCCTTTTTAGGGCTACACAACATACCAAAGAATCAGTGGTCTCTCTTTTGGACCAACATAGACTTTAAACACACCTACTTCAATATTGGCTTCACAATTAGCCCTTTTTTTCCAAAGGGACCACCCTTCCAACTTTAGTTATCTATCCAAACGCCTTGGAAAGTCTTAGGTAATGGTGCCAAACCTCAAATTTTGTCATTATTTTGTGTCTACAGAGCTTCTAACTCACAAAACCCAAGAAACCCTCTAAAACCTTCACAAAATCAAGGGTTTTAAAGAAACATACAACTCCAGACCTCTCTCAACACTTCCAAAGCCCCAAAAACCTCAAAATACTTTTGTACGGACTCATCAGACCCTCACATAACCCTTACAGGCATTAATTCTTAAAAACCTCTCTTTGGTTCCTCACTTCCATGTTGGAAAACCCTTGTTCAGTCTTAGAACAGTCACAAAAACATCACATAATTATGACTCCTTATTCCAAAATGAGTTGAAACACTTATTATATATTTTTTTCAATCAATACACTGAGATACAATAGCAAAAAACATGTGGATTGATTGTTACATTACAAATTTCCCCTCAAACCCTTGATTCAGCAACACTAGGACAGTCACTATTTGTGTTGGTTCTCTCTACAAACAAAGAGTTAAGACACCAAATAAAAAATAAACGAATTAGAAAACATATATACACATCCTCTAAAATTATTAGAACATGAAGAACCTGTATGTGCCCGTACAACACTCAAAAAGATCAAGAAAATAGTATTTTTCTAGAAAATTGCTCAAAACTGTGGTGTTTATTGTGTAAAATTATTACAAAACTTCTTCCACTCTCTCATTCGAGCCTTGGTAAGGATTTTTAAATAATTTTCCAACAACCATATTCTCCCCAACACCCATAACCAACCTTGGGATTAGTTGGTCCCTTAATTACATTTGTTTGTGTTAAAGTTGCTTTGTCAGCATTTTACAACTTATATGATTTCTAATTGACTTCTAAGACACAAAACACCCTTTATTTGCATTATGTTTGATCTCTCAAAGCTTATTAGACAAAATAAACCTAAATACACTCACATTTCCCTATTGATGTATTCAAATAA
Organism: Sequoiadendron giganteum; assembly: GCA_007115665.2. Lineage (NCBI taxonomy): Eukaryota > Viridiplantae > Streptophyta > Pinopsida > Cupressales > Cupressaceae > Sequoiadendron > Sequoiadendron giganteum. The sequence continues at coordinate 567,916,616 of CM021102.1, read as the reverse complement.
AAAAAAAATGATGATGTGGTGTAGGTGCTCCTACACCAAACTCAAAACCTCGTCCAAGCCTAATTTCTCCCAACCTTTATAAAAAACCTAACCATTTAAAGGTGGATTAAGATACCCTTTTCATGGTTACACAACATATGCCAAAACCAATAGTAACTCTTTTGGACCAATATGAACTTTAAATACACCTCCCTCGCTCTAGGCTTCACAATTAGGCCTAATTTCCAAAGGAACCCCCTCACAAACTCACCTCCAAACCAAGGAAACTTGAAACAATCTTAGGGATGCTCACCAAACTCAGGATTCTCCCATTTTAATATCCCCAAGAACTTGTTCTATTCCTCTACTCACAAACCATCCTAAACCTTCACAAAAAGAAGGGTTTTAAAGAAACTCATAACTCCGGACCTCCCCCAATCCTTCCAAAGGTGCAAACACCCCACAATACCTCTACCCTAACTTAAAGGACACTCACATTCCCATTCCTTTCAGTATTTCTCATATTCAGTACTTGAGTTCCTTACTTTCATGGTGGAAACACCCCTGAACAACATTAGAACTTCACACCCCATTGAGTTTATTCATTCTCTTGGCATCCAAAGTATTCATACACCAAACTAATCATGGTATAGGCCAATCCACTGAGCAATAGGGTCAAAACAATAGGTGGATTGGCTAATGTGTCATGGTGTTGCCCTCAAAACCCCTAACACAGAAAACAGAGCAGTAACCAAGTTTGTTGATCCCACACACACCAACGATGGATTTAAACCTTCAAAACAGATGCAAAGAGAGTATAAAAATTTGCAATAAAGTATCCAAAGCCTCAAGTCATGATAGACTTGTATGGGCCTGTGCAAGGCAAAGAAAATTTAGGAAAACAAAGAAAACCAGTGATCAACATTTTCAAGTATATTTTGTTATTAGAAACTGAACAAAATCGACCCTCAACTTGGGGTATTAGAACAATATATCTTGATACCACCTTCCAACTACCCCTTGAGATGATCAACCACCATAACCACCCTTTGTTAGACTTCTAAGATGGCAATTTGCCAATTTTTCTCTTAATTACCATTCATTCACAACTTGATTTTGCAAATACCACCTAACTGACCTATTAAGCCTTTTAAATACAATTGCAAGGTATTTACATAGCATATAGAAATATAGAGAGCAAATACAATAAATATTTTAACTAATGAATTGTAAAAAATGGACTTTTGTAGTTTATATTCATGTCATTGATTACATTGCATTGCACATCTTTCAAAGTCAAAGCATTACTTCACTTTGCATAACTAATAAGTAGATGTTGATAGATGCTGAAAATTTAATTACAATATAGTTTGAACAAAGTCAACCTAAGCAGTTATGCAATTTCTTCACATTGCATAACTAATAACTAGGAGCAGCTGCCAATTGCATTTTCTTATCATGGCATTCTATGAGACCAAATTTCTTTGAGATATTTTTTCAAATAGTTCCCTGCCTTGTCTATGTTACCATATTTTTCATACATGTCTACCAAAGCATCTTCTCAAATAGTTCACTGCCTTGTTGCTATGGCTAAAAGCCTAAAACAAGTGATTTTGAACAAGCTATGGATGCTTCAAAAAATATATCAAAAGCATAATAGTAAGCAATAGCATAGAGAAGGTAGTGAACTGTTTGAAAAAATGCATCAAAAAAATTGCTTTGAAATGATAAATTTAGTTGTGCTTTCACTCTTCTTTAACATTGTATATCTGCTCCTTTTTATAACAAGAGATAAAAACTATCTTTTTTGAAATCAAAAGGCATTTCCATAGCATAGAGATATAGAGAGAAAATAAAATAAAGAGTTTAACTAATGAAATGTAGAAAATAGATTTTTGTAGTTTTTATTCATGCACTGCACATCTTTCAAACTCAAAGAATCACTTCACATTGTATAACGAATAACTAGATGCTGATAGATGACAAAATTTCAATTACAATATAGCTTTTGACAAAGTCAACCTAAGCAGTTATGCAATTACTTCACATTGCATAACTAATAACTAGGAGCAGCTACCAATTGCTTTAGCTTGTCATGGCATTCTATGAGACCACATTTCTTTGAGGAATTTTTTCAAATAGTTCATTCCCTTGTCTATGCTATGAAATTTTTCATATATGTCTACCAAAGCATTTTATCAAATAGTTCATTGCCTTCTTGCTATGGCTAAAAGCCTAAAATAGATGCTTTCGAACAAGCTATGAATGCTTGGAAAAAATCTAGGATAGCATAATAGTAAGCAATAGCATAGACAAGCCATTGAACTTTTTCAAAAAATGCCTCAAAGAAAAGTGGTCTCATGGTGATGGAATGCCATGACAAGCCATAGACAAGGCAGTGAATTGTTTGATAATATGCCTCAACTACTTGCATTTGACAACTTTTTCCTTGAGTGAAAATTCGCCACCATAGGAAAAATCCTCTGAGATAGTGAAAACCAAGCAAGGTTATTGTAGAGGGGCCCAACATGATCCCATAGGATCAAATGAGAAGTTTCTAAGCATCACGATGTCCGAGTAATAGCATGTTGAAGTTCGTGGCCATTTTGCACTTTGGACCCTTAAGGGATCGATTCGGTTGAACGTAGCTCGAAGTGATTCCGCGTGTTTAGGTGCAAAAGAGGACCATTCCTAGCATAAACATACCTATTCAGATGCATTGGAACAGTCTATTTGGTCACACGAGCTGCAGAACGAAAGTTGCACCACTTTGCAACTTTCAACTACTTGCATTTGACAACTTTTTCCCCGAGTGAAAATTTTCCAACACAGGAAAATGCCTTCGAGATAGTGAAAACCGAGAGATATTATTGTAGATGGGCCCAACGTGATCTTGTAGGATCAGACGAGAAGTTTCTAAGTGTCACGGTGTCCGAGTAATAGCATGTTGAATTCCGCAGCCATTTTGCACTTTGGACCCTTAAGGGATCGATCCGGTTGAACGTAGCTCGGAGCGATTCCACGTGTTTAGGTGTGAAGGAGGAACATTCATAGCGTAAACGTACCCACCCAGACATGTTGGAATAGTTTGTTTGGTCACACGAGTTGCAGAACGAAAGTTGCACCACTTTGCAACTTTCAACTACTTGCATTTGACAACTTTTTCCTTGAGTGAAAATTCGTCGCCATAGCAAAAAGCCTTTGAGATAGTGAAAACCGAGAAAGGTTATTGTAGAGGGGCCCAACATGAACTCGTAGGTTCAGACGATAAGTTTCTAAGCATCACAGTGTCTAAGTAATAGCATGTTGAATTTGGCAGCCATTTTGCACTTTGGACCTTTAAGGGATCGATCCAGTTGAATGTAGCTCAGAGTGATTCCGCGTGTTTAGGTGTGAAAGAGGACCATTCCTAGTGTAAACGTATCCACCCAGATGCGTTGGAACAGTTTTTTGGTCGCACGAGCTGCAGAACGAAAGTTGCACCACTTGCAACTTTCAACTACTTGCATTTGACAACTTTTTCCTCGAGTGAAAATTCGTCACCATAGGAATAAGCCTCTGAGATAGAGAAAACCAAGTAAGGTTATTGTAGAGGGGCCTAACATGAACTCGTGGGTTTAGATGAGAAGTTTCTAAGCGTCATGGTGTCCGAGTAATAGCATGCTGAATTTCGCAGCCATTTTGCACTTTGGACTCTTAAGGGATCAATCTGGTTGAACGTAGCTCAAAGCGATTTCGCCTGTTTAGGTGTGAAAGAGGACCATTCCTAGCGTAAATGTACCCACCCGGACATGTTGGAACAATTTTTTTGGTCACACGAGCTGCAAAACGAAAGTTGCACCACTTTGCAACTTTCAACTACTTGCATTTGACAACTTTTTCCTCAAGTGAAAATTCACTACCATAGGAAAAAGCCTCCGAGATAGAAAAAACCAATAAAGGTTATTGTAGAGGGGCCCAACATAAACTCATAGGTTCAGACGAGAAGTTTCTAAGTGTCATGGTGTCTGAGTAATAGCATGCTGAATTTAGTAGCCATTTTGCACTTTGGACCCTTAAGGGATCGATCCGGTTGAACGTAGCTCAGAGCGATTCCGCGTGTTTAGGTGTGAAAGAGGACCATTCCTAGCGTAAACGTACCCACCTAGATGCATTGGAATAGTTTTTTTGGTCACACGATCTACAAAATGAAAGTTGCACCACTTTGCAACTTTCAACTACTTGCATTTGACAACTTTTTCCTCAAGTGAAAATTCGCCACCATAGGAAAAAGCCTCCGAGATAGAAAAAACCGAGAAAGGTTATTGTAGAGGGGCCCAACGTGAACTCATAGGTTCAGACAGATATTTCGTAATCACCATTATTTACGAGTAATACCCTGTCAAATATTGTTTCCCTTTTGCACTTTGCACCCTTAAGGGATTGAGTCGGTTGAACCATAGTAGTTGTTTTGTTGAATGTCATACCCTAAGGTATGTTAGAGATGACCTAGGTTGCATCGATTTCTCTGAGGCATATGCTTCCCCTAGCTTGTCACTTCATCAAAGGACAATATATTTAAAGGAAGGTTATTCATTAAGACAAGCATCATGAATGTATGAACACAAGGGAACTATGAAGGGACAATGTACATGGAAATGTGCAAATGAAAAGGACAAATTAGAAATGAGTAGTGATCAGTTGTTAAGTACAGTGAGTGTGTGATTATAAAGTGCTTGACAATCAAATTCACTCACCACAGTCAATATCCTATGACTGTCAAGTCTATGTCTGTCAGTGTCTAAAGATCCAAGAGCTATGGTTGTGTATGCAGCAATAGGTCCTTATGAATGTGGAGTCTTCAAAAAATACAGTAATTCAATGACAAATATTACAATAGTGATGGAATAACATCTTTAAAATCCTCCCATTTGTCAATACTTGTAGCAATACATGCAGGGAAATAATCCTCCCATTTCCAACACAAATCATGAAATATATTGTACTTGAGAAAAGGACAAAATGAGTTGCTGCCCAGTTTCTTTTTTCCATTCCACCTCAACTGGCCCAACTATTTGCATTCCAAAATGGTTCAAAACATGTACATTAACTGCTCCATATGAAACACATGGGTAGTAACCTCTCTGTGGTTGTGTAGTATCATAGGAATTTGGTCCACAAAAAACCTACAAAAGCCTCTTAATCTTAGACATAGACTCACATAAAAATCATTAAAAGAGAAATAACTAAATCATGTCAGTCATACAGCTGATGAGACCTACTATCACCTTCATGCATGCTAGATAAGGAGGTCGATTGAAGGTCCTACAATGGTGATGTGCCCCTTCGCTACTTTATCATCTCTTGATGACCCTAAGTATAAATTTAAAATATATCACTGAGAGGCTTAACATAAAACATGTAGCATATAACAATCCGATAAATCTAGGAGATGGAAAAGAAAGAGAAGATTGACAACCAGAAAATGCACCAACAATCGATGTTTCTCATACCATTGAACACTTGCACCAGCAACTGATGTTATTCTTTTCTTATATACTTTGACAAACTTCAGTATTACCTATAGTCACAATCAAAAAAGGATCAATGACAGTTGTAAATGCATATGACATCAAACAGTAATCGTGAAAAATCCTTATTGCAAGGTGTTGGTCCAAAAGAGTGATCAATAACATGGCTTTACAAATTCAATGTGCATACTTACAAATCAATCCAGGGAACCATCTGGGTCTGCTCTAGTCTTTATTGTGTTGAGTATTGCCTTGTGGTCAGACTCAGGCACTTTCCACAAGTTCTTGTTCGTAGGTTTACCCTTATATTTGATCAAATGAACGTTGGTGGCGACGACAAGGTTCGAATACTGAAGAATTTTCCGATGCATGTCGAGGTCCTCAAAGAACCAAACTGCAATATTCTTAACTGGATACCTTCGAATCCATGTTCCAATAACAACCACCGAACCTATAGGATATTATATGTTTTCTTTGTCTATAACTGGGAAATCCAATTTCTTTTTGGCCTTGATACAACAACACAGGTAATAATTTGCACCCTCTTCATTGTCTTCATCCTCAATTACCGCATAAACATGCCCTACATTGATATGTTCATCTTGTTAGATTTATTTACTGAGCAACATAATAAAACTTGTAAGACATATTACTTGGTTCTAGTAGGTCTGATACATGATCAAAGTCAATGGATGATTGCATCTTCATGATTTGTAGAGCCGTCGGGAGCTGATAAGTGTCAAGTGGGGTTAGACTTCTTATAGACCATTCATCAACCCACTCTTTTGACTCGCAATCATTCCATGATTCAAGTGTACATGCATAACAAAAGCATGCCATCCTCCTTGTATGGATAGTCCATGTACCTATATTGGAGCTTCTAAAAGAGTGTAGCTCGCTCGATCCTGTTAGTGTACAAAAATCCTCATATTTTTCAATGTTAGTATCATCTACTAAATAAAAAAATCTATGAGCTAAACAATTGCCTTCACTACCTGGACCCATTGAACCATTGCACCACTGGAATATTGATCTTGCATCTATCAACTTTACACTATTTGTGTACTTTAACTCTTCTCGTGCTAGGGCTCTTTTGATACATGCACCTACTCCATCATGCTCCCCTTTCCATGCCCGGCCTTTGAGAAGTTCCACATATGTTGAACACCACTAATCCTATGCATCCTCCTCAACCAGTAAAACATTCTGGTGTTCTTGAATTGTGATGTACAATTATCTGACCATATGATATGTTGACTAAATGGTATGCCCCTGCTAGCCAGATCAACATAGAACATATGAAAGCAACCTTGAACAAACTCTGCAGAATGTGTGCGATCATCACTGATGTAAAAGTGATACTCCCTCAATACTTTCCTATTTTCCTCTGTACTATCATTTGCATGAATGAATGCTATATGTACAAATATAAAAACTTGCACAGATTTGTAGTACTCTGATTGCACCTCATTCTGTGGTTGTAGTGTGTAGTTCTCAGCGAATTCAACAACTAAAATGATATGATGAAGTGGAAATATGTCCTTGCATAACTTGAACTATGAGTCCAACCATTGTGCTCTGTGTGTATGCATTGCATAATCATAAACCACCTGATCACGAAAAAATGCCCATAAACTGATACACTGGAATATTATCACTTACCAATTCACACTTCTTTGCTTCTTTCCCATCTTTTAGACTCTATGCCACTGTCGTATATTTTCCAAACTCCATAATTTTGTCTCCAATTGTGTGTGTACTAGCCATGTGTTGGAAAATTGGAAAATGTTGCATGCCACCACAATGATCACATGTGCCATCCAAACATGATTTTTTGTAAAAAAATTGACCATCCTCTCTTTCACATAAAATGGAAGACAAAAATTTCCTTGATGATTTAGGTGGAGGCATTATGTTACATTCTTGCAAAACATTGTCAGTATGCATATCTACACATATACGTCGATAAACATCATAATGGTTAGAAAACTCAATATGAACCCTACAACAACAAGTAGTGCGTGTGTGATTTATTTTGACATAAAAAGCCTTTAGCATTTCAAAATACCTTTGACATATTTTAATTTCAAGAAACTTTTGTACAAAATCAGCAAAAAATTGGGTTTGAGTGGTAACCAAATAATGCATCGGATGTGGCTCACAGTTTATACTACCAATTCTCCTTCTTACAACATCTCTTTGGTTAGGAGAGGTCCTTGTGTTATCCTTCCAATAATTCACAATTAAAGATCTCAAGCCTTGAGCAATTCTTGTGTCTTTCTGTGGCACTCTACCCGAAAATGCCCATAACTCATTGCTATTTGGATCCTCCACTCTTTCACGCCTTCCTTTGGCTCTCATTAGAGATGATCTACTTATTTTCAAAGACTTACTTTCCTTTGTAAGATTCACCTTGTTCCTTGTTTGACTACTTAACAGTGTTGTTGTCATCACACATTGTGTGGCACAACCATCCTTCGTGCGTGAGGTGGAACCCACGCTCTCATATGCACTCATCAAGTTCCTTACAATGGAATTTTCACTTGATTCATTCAAAACTCTTAGCCCAAGAGCCTTCATGGTGGGCCTAAATTTGAGTTGCCTCATCATTTAAACAAATAGTTGGCATCTTCCACCCTCACTTAGCTTCACAAAAAACAAACTCCATATCCTTTCTGCATATCTTTGACATGTACATTTTGGAATCTTATTAGGCATCCATTTCAAAACATTGGAATCAATATGAATCAAAAATGTAGGTTTTCTATGCAAAACTCTAGGAGGAGATCTCAAATGTAAATTTGTGTCAATATTGGGAAGGTCAACAACATTGGGGATAGATCGTGTACCTTCAATTGGAGGTGCAATTGATGACATACCTTGAGATTGACATGTAAATGATGTTGTACCTCCAACTTGAGATGTCATTTGTGGATTTCCTTCAAATAGAGATATGTTTGCCGATGTACTTTCAAAACACAATGTTTTTGATGGTTTGTCTTCAATTGGAGATGTGATTTCTGATGTACCTGGAAAACCACATGTTGTTGTCAATGTGTCTTCAACTGGAGATGTGCATTGAGCTTCACCTATGGTTGATGATGTGCCCCCAACTTTTGTATTCATTCTTGTCCTTCCATGAAATTTCCTCATTCGTGCCCTTTGTTTTGCCAATTTGACATCTCTCTTAGATTGCACATAAGTTTGTGGTTGTATGGGTTGCAATTCCTTTGCTTCACAAGCTACATTTTTTTATTCTCTTCTCCTTGCATTTTTATCTACACGCTCTTCTAATGTCAGAGGCTTCGGTCATTTCCTCAGCATGACCTTGAATGCTACATGTCCACAAACACACATAGAACAAAAGTAAGTAATGAATTTTACAAAAAAATTGATGCAAAGAGGGGTGGAAACCATTCAATACAACAAATCAATGAGAATCACAAACCTAGGGTATAAATTGTTGCCACCTAAATGAAAACTAGAGACTCTTGTGTTTATTTTTCTCAAAACAAAATTTTTGATTGTCAACAAAGTCATGAGGAATATGAATTCAAAGAAGGTTTTGTGATGCTATATCTTATCATTATTCACTATTTATTTGGCAATGAGGTTTTCCAAATTAGATGAAAATAAAAGTTTTCCAAATTAGTTGGAAAAAGAATGAAATACAGTGAATTCCACTAGCCATGCTGGAAATGGACTACTATAAGCAATGCAAATAGAATTCATAAGTAAATGTCATGTTTTTTTATTTTTTTTGTTCTTCAAACTCATAAAATTTGAACTTTTTGTGCAAATCTAAAAATTGAACTTTTTTATGCAAATCTAAAAATTGAACTTTTTTATGCAAATCCCATCTAATTCAATGTTGAATTCTAAGTCCAATTGTTATGATTAATAAAATCATTAAGTAAATTTAGTTTATATTGTCAAAAATAAAAAAATATACTAAAGACAAACATTTCAATTTACCAAAATGAATATATTACCTCAGATAATGTAAAATGATGTAGAAACTTCAAAATATCTTCTTCTATATTGTCTAACATGCAGATTGGTGGTAAAAAGGTGATGGATCAAGCATAGATTGGTACAATATGAAGTAAATTGTAGAAAAAAAGGCGTTTCTGACTCGGATAAATCATTGAACTAGACAAACACAGGAGAATGTGGGCCTGAATCACGGGGTCAACCCTTATTTTCACCGTTTCAAGGTAAAACCCATTTGGTGAGTGCCAAATATGTTCCTCTGAAAAGGAGAGACTTTAGAGAGAGGGAGTCAAAGTGGGAGAGAGGGGGTGGGAAGGAGAGACCTAAGAAAGTAAGGTGGGAGCTAAGTGAGGCCTGACAGAGAGGGATTGTGACATAAGTGAGGCTTAATCCCTCAACCCTTAAACCCTAATCCATAGAGAGAGAGTGAGAGAGAGGGAGGGAGAGGGAGTGGGAGGGAGACACCCGAGAGAGGAGAGGGAAAAAAAGTGGGAGAGAGGGGGTGGGAAAGAGATACCTAAGAGAGTAGGAGAGAGAGGGAGTGAGAGATAGAGGGATGGGAGAGATACAAGGAGTGAGAGAGAGACTTGAGAGATAGAGAGGGGGTGGGAGGGAGAGGGAGTACTCAAGATAGAGGGATTCGAGAGAGATGGAGGGGGTGGGGGGAGATACATGAGATAGAGGGAGAGAGAGAGTGGGAGGGAGATATCTGAGAGAGGGAGAGAGAGAGGGAGAAAGACAGAGTGGGAGAGAGTGAGAGAGAGGGAGTGGGAGAGGGATGGGAGAGAGATAGAGGGAGTGAGTGAGTGGCATACATAATAGATGGATTAGGGTAGAGAGTTTAATTGGGTTTAAGGATTTAAGTGTTGAGGGATTAGGGTATTGGTTTGAGGGTATTGGTTCAGGGTATTGGTTTGAGCATATAGTGTTTAAGGGAGATAGGAGAGATAGATGGATTGAGTGAGTGAGAGAGAGACTTGAGAGAGGGAGAGGGGGTGGTATGGAAATACTTGAAAGAGAGAGAGAGAGAGAGAGAGGCAGGGAGGGTTAAGGGTAGAGGGTAGAGGGTTTAATGGTTTAGGGTTTAAGGGTTAAGGGTGTAGGGTTTAGGGTAGAGGGGAGAGAGAGAGAGAGAGAGGGAAAGAAGGTAGAGATATTGAGAGAGACGAGGCAAGGAGGGAGAGAGAAATAGGTATAGAGGGAAAAATAGGTAGAGAGAAGTAGATATGAAAGCAAAGATAGAGGGAGAGGTAGGGATGGAGAGAGAGGTGAGAAAAAACAAAGAGAGGTCTAGGTAGATAGAGGTGGGAGGAGATAAAGAGAAGTAGAGGGTAGAGTTTTAAGGGTAGAGGATAGAGTGTTTAAGGGTTTAAGGGCTAAGGGTTTAGGGTTTAGAGTTAAGGGTAAAGGAGAGAGATATATAGGGAGTTAGTGAGAGAGAGAGAGAGGGAGGGAGTGGAAAAGCAATAGAGGGTAGAGGGTTAAGAGTTAATGGTAGAGGGTAGAGGGTAGAGGGTAGAGGGTAGAGGGGAGAGAGATAGAAGGAGTGAATGAGTGAGAGAGAGACCTAAAAGAGGGAGAGGAAGTAGGAGGGAGAGACTTGAGAGAGAGGGAGAGGGAGGGAGAGGGAGGGAGGGAATTGGAGAGAGATAGAGGGTAGACCTAAAATTCTCTAAATGCAAGATTATAGTCAATTGGGGATTCAACAGAATAATTCCTCTTTCTCACAATATAGTAAATTGCTCACACATTTGAACTCAAAACACAATGGAAAGAGGATTTCAAAACTTGGAAAATGCTTCTTGTAGAATTTCTTCTCCTTGTTTTTCCTTCCTCTCTTGCTTTTCTTCCCTTTCCACTGTTCTAGATTCACTGTGCTTCAGAAACCCTCTTCTCGACAACCATTTTCAGTTATATTTTGTAGAGTGATAAAGAAAGATTGTGAAAACTATGTATGCTTTCGTTAATGATTTTCCCTTTTTTAAAGATTAAGGATTAAGGATTGCCAGTGCATGGACAATTCTAAGAAATTCCTCTTTAAAAAATTGTCTTCCATGCATAGTAATTTAGGGTTTTCCACTTCTCCATTTTCTCCATTTTCATAGTATTCATCTGTTCATTCCCTTCATCTATCATCGCCTTCATTTTTCATGGCTTTGCTTGGTCTGCTCTACCAAAGATACTCTGGATTCTTGTAGTGGTTTTCAAAATTACTCATCCCCAATAGGAGCCACTGTTAGAGATAGAGGGACTGAGTGAGAGAGAGAAAGAGACCTAAGAGAGGGAGAGGGGATAGGAGGGAGAGTCTTGAGAGAGAGAGGGAGAGACACAAAGTGGGAGAGAGATAGAGGGAGTGAGAGAGAGAGGGAGTGGGAGAGAGAGAGGGGGGAGGGAGAGGGTGTGGGAGGGAGAAATTTAAGAGAGAGAGAGAGGCTAGGAGGGAGACACTTGAGAGAAGGAGAGGGAGTCAAAGTGGGAGAGAGGGGGTGGGAAAGAGAGACCTAAGAAAGTAGGGTGTGAGGTAAGTGAGGCCTGACAAAGAGGGATTGTGAGATAAGTGAGGCCTAATCCCTTAACCCCTATACCCTCTTAATCCCTCAACCCTCAACCCTTAAAACCTAATCCATCAACCCCCATACCCTCTTAATCCCTCAACCCTCAACCCTTAAACCCTAATCCCTCAACCCCCATACCCTCCTAATCCCTCAACCCTCAACCCTCAACCCTTAAACCCTAATCCATCAACCCCCATACCCTCTTAATCCCTCAACCCTCAACCCTTAACCCTTAAACCCTAATCACTCAACCTCCATACCCTCATAATCCCTCACTCTCAACCCTCAACCCTTAAACCTAATCCCTCAACCCCCATATTCTCTTAATCAACCCTCAACCCTCAACCCGTAAACCCTAGTCCATCAACCCCCATACCCTCTTAATCCCTCAACCCTTAACCCTTAAACCCTAATCCCTCAACCCCCATACCCTCCTAATCCCTCAACCCTTAAACCCTAATCCCTCAACCCCCATATCCTCTTAATCCCTCAACCCTCAACCCTTAACCCCTAATCCCTCAACCCTCAACACTCAACCCTCAACCCTCAACCCTCAATCCTCAACCCTTAAACCCTAATCCATCAAACCCCATACCCTCTTAATCCCTCAACCCTCAACCCTTAAACCCTAATCCCTCAACCCCCATACCCTCTTAATCCCTCAACCCTCAACCCTTCAACCCTAATCCCTCGACCCCTATACCCTCTTAATCCCTCAAACCTCAACCCTTAACCCTTAAAACCTAATCCATAGAGACAGAGACAGAGAGAGATTGAGAGAGATGGAGGGAGAGGGGGTGGGAGGGAGACACACGAGAGAGAAGGAGAGGGAGACAAATTGGGAGAGAGGGGGTGGGAAGGAGATACCTAAGAGAGTAGGAGAGAGAGGAAGTGAGAGATAGAGGGATGGGAGAGATACAAGGAGTGAGAGAGAGAGAGAGAGCGGGTGGGAGGGAGAGGGAGTACTTGGGGGAGAGGGATTACTCAAGATAAAGGGATTTGAGAGAGATGGACATGGTGGGGGGGAGATACATTAGATAGAGGGAGAGAGAGAGAGTGGGAGGCAGATATCTGAGAGAGGGAGAGAGAGAGGGAGAAAGATAGAGGGAGTGTGAGAGAGAGAGAGGATGTGGGAGAGAGATAGATGGAGTGAGTGAGAGAGACAAAGAGAGGATTGAAAGAGGGAGAGGGTATAGAAGGGAGAGACTTGAGAGACAAAGAGGGAGGGAGAGAATTGAGAGAGAGAGAGGGAGAGAGATTGGGAGAGAGATAGAGGGCATGAGAGAGAGGTACTTGAGAGAGCGAGGGAGAGCTGGTGGGAGGGAGATACTTGAGAGAGATGGAGAGGTAGACAGAGACAGATAGAGGGAGTGAGATAGGGAGGGAGTGGAAGGGTTTAGGATTTAAGGGTTGAGGGTTGAGGGTTTAGGGTATAGGGTTGAGTGTTTAAGGTTTTAAGGGTTCAGGGTATAGGGTTGAGGGATTAGGGAAGAGAAGGTGGGATGTCTGGAGGGAGAGATGGAGGGAGAAGTGAGATAGAGATAAGGAGAGAAGAGGATGGAGGGAAAAAGATAGATGAGGGTTGAGGATCCAATGCATTGGTTAGATGGTCGAGAATTGAAGGTATAGGGTTGAGGACCTATAGGGTTGATGGTTTAGGGTATTGGGTTGAGGGTATAGGGTTTAAGGGAGACGGGAGAGAGATAGATGGATTGAGTGAGTGAGAGAGAGACCTAAGAGAGGGAGAGGGGGTAGGATGGAGAGACTTGAAAAAATTTCACCAATTTAAAACATCTTCTCCATTGCATTATTTCAGGAAAGGCCCTGTCCATTTTACATTTTTTCCTAGAAAATTTCTCTCCTACTCTAACCTCTGAACCACCTGCTTCAACTAATTTTCAAATTATTTATACAATACATGCCAAGGTTTGTGACCCTTCATATTACAGTTACATCCATTTACAATTTCATGTTTATGGTCGTTTGTATTCTTTAGCATAAATTAAAATATTTAATTGCACTGCCTTATCAGCAAATTAAATATTTTAACTATAGTTGCTTTTGATTTTTCTTTAAGTACTTTTCCCACTCGATCTTCACTCCTTATCGTGCTACCGCGGCCTTTATTTCCACTTCCCACCGTATCACGGTCATTGACTTTGACTGTATCCGCTCCCATCTATCGCATTACCGCAAGCACCTTGATGATGGCCAATGATACTGTGGTATCCATTTTGTTGTCTTCGTTAACTGCTTACCGCGTTACTATGGTCCTCTTTGGAGCCCCCCATGGTATCACGGTGAATGTATTTTACAGTTCCTCATTCGTGCCTTAACCGTCAGCTAACTGCTACCTATTTACTACAACCACCGCGGTCTATGGTTTGACCGCACGCGGTACCGCAGTGAACATTATCTGCCAACTCCTTAGCCGCTTCGTCAATGACTAACTGTTTACCGTGGTCAATGAATTGGCAGTGTGTGGTAGCATGGTAAATACTTCATGTTGACTCCATTGACTGCTACCCGACCACCGCGCTACCGCGGACAGTACAATGTCCCCCCGCGGTATAGCGGTAAGGGTTAAAATGATGATTTTTTTAATTTTTTAGGAGTGGTAATGGTATAAAGTGAATAATGAAATGGACAGGGATTAAAATAAACCATTTTTATGAAAAAGTAGGGAAATATTAGATTCAAATGAGAATAAATCCTTAGGACTTTTATGGAAATTTGTGGAAATTTGTGGGAAAACCTTAGGGTTTTAGATGGAAGTTTTAGGTTCTAACAGAGGGTAGAGGGTTAAGGGTAGAAGGGAGAGAGACCTAGCAGAGGGAGAGGGGGTAGGAGGGACAGACTTGATAGAGAGAGAGGGATCAAGCAGGAAAGAGATATAGGGTAGAGGGCTAAGGGTAGAGCGGAGAGATATAGGAGTGAGTGAGTGAGTGAGAGAGAGAGAGAGAATTGAGATAGGGAGAGTGGGTAGGAGGGAGAGACGTGAGATCGAGAGAGAGAAAGAGAGAGAGGGAGTGGGAGAGAGATAGAGGGTAGAGGGTTTATGGTAGAGGGCAGAGGGTTTTAAGGGTTAAGGGTAGATGAGAGAGATAGAGAGAGAGAGATGAGGGAATGATATATATGTAGGTAGAGAGGTAAGGAGAGAGGGGAAGGGAGGGAGAAGTTAGAGAGAGAAGAAGGAAGGTGGATATAGATTGAGAGAGAGGGTTTAGAGTTAAGGGTAAAGGAGAGAGATATAGGGAGTTAGTGAGAGAGAGAGAGAGAGGGATGGAGTGGAAAAGCGATAGAGGGTAGAGGGTAGAGGGTAGAGGGCAGAGGGGAGAGGGGAGAGAGATAGAAGGAGTGAATGAGTGAGAGAGAGACCTAAAAGAGGGAGAGGAAGTAGGAGGGAGAGACTTGAGAGAGAGAGAGGGAGGGAGGGAATTGGAGATAGATATAGGGTAAAGGGTAGAGGGTTTAATGGTTAAGGTTAAGGATGGAGGGAGATAGATAGAGAGAAAGGAGGAGAGAGAGAGACTTGAGAGAGGGAGAGGGGGTAGGAGGGGAGAGACTTGAGAGAGAGAGAGGGAGAGGGGTAGGATGGAGAGACCCCAGAGAGAGACATAGGGAGGGAGTGGGAGAGAGATATAGGAGGGGAGGCTAAGGGCAGAGGGTAGAGGGTTTAATGGTTTGGCTCTAAGGGTTAAGGGCTTAGGGTCCAGGTAGAGGTGAGAGAGATAGAGGGAGTGAGTGAGTGTGACAAAAGAGAGACCTAAGAGAGGAGAGGGGAGAGGGGGTAGGGAGGGAAAAAGCTTGAGAGAGAGGAGGAGGGAGAGAGATGAGGGGTGAGGGTTAAGGTATATACAAGGGTAGAGTGGTTTAGGGTTTAGGTAGA
>CM021102.1:567800280-567900590 GCA_007115665.2 Sequoiadendron giganteum | reverse complement strand
GGAGAGGAAAGGAGAGATAGATGGAGAGGTAGGGATCGAGGGAGAGATAAGGATTTAGATAGAGGTGAGAGAGTGAAATATAGAGAGAGAGAGAGAGAGAGAGGTAGGTAAGGAGAGGGAGGGGAGATAAAGGGAAGTAGAGAATGGATGAGAGAGGGAAGAAGAGGTAGGGACGGAGAGATGGGTGAGATAGAGAGAGAGGAGGGAGGGAGGGATATTTAAGGTGAGAGGGGTGAGATAGAGAGAAAGAAAGTAAAGAGGGAAGGGGGAGAGAGAGAGGTGATAGAGAGAAGTAGAGGCATAATGAGAAAGGTAGATAGATTGAGAGAGGGAAAGAGAGAGGGAGAGAAAATGAGATATATAGGGGTAGGCTAGACAGAGAGATGTAGAGTGAATTTTGGTGGAAGAGAGAGAGGAGGGAGGGATAGGTAAATATGGATAGAAGGAGAGAGATATAGGTAGAGAGAGGGCAAAGAGATATAGAAAGAGGGGGAGGGAGAGAGGAGAGATAGAAAGAGGGGGAGGGAGGGAGAGATAGAGAGAGTAGAGAGGGAGGAGAGAGATAGAGAGAGGTGATAGAGAGAGAGAATTAGAGAGGGAAAGAAGGTGGAGATATTGAGAGAGAGGAGGCAAGGAGGGAGAGAGAAATAGGTATAGAGGGACAACTAGGTAGAGAGAAGTAGATATGAAAGGAGAGATATAGGGAGAAGTAGGGATGGAGAGAGAGGTGAGACAAAAATAGAGAGAGGTCTAGGTAGATAGAGGGAGGAGGAGATAAAGAGAAAAATAGAGGGAAGGAGAGAGGGAGGAAGAGGTAGGGATGGAGAGACAGAGGTGAGAGAGATAAGAGAGAGGAGGGGTGAGATAGAGAGAAAGAGAGTAGAGAGGGAAGGGAAAAGAGAGAAGTGAGATAGGTGATAGAGATGTGTGATGGAGCTTAAAATTAGAGAGATAAGGAGGAAGGTGGAGAGATTGAGATGGAAGGAGGGGGGAGAGAGAGATGTATAGAGGGATAGGTTAGATAGAGAGAAGTAGAGAGCAAAGGTGGGTGAAAGGAAGAGAGAGGGAGAGAGAGGGGGAGAAAGAGAGGTGAGATAAAGAGAAGTAGAAAGGGAAGGAGAGAGAGAGGGAGATAGAGAAAATTATAGAGGGAGGGAGGGAAGGAGAGAGAAGTGAGATAGAGAGAACTAGAGAGGGAAGGAGAGAGAGAATGACAAGATAGAGAGGGGAGAGGGGAGGAGAGAGTGAGGGAATCAAAGAGAGAGAGAAAGAGAGGAGAGGGAGGGAGGGAGGGATAGGTAGGTGTAGAGAGTAGAGAGATATAGAGAGATTAAAGGAGAGGGATGAGAGATAGAAAAATGTAGAGAGGGAAGGAGGGAGGGAGATAGATATTGGAGAGGGAAGGAGAGAGAGATGGACATGTAGAGACATAGTTCTTGAGCTCAAGGAAGATATTGTTAGATAAAGGGATGGAGATAGTGAGAGAGAGAGAGGTCTAGAGAATAAGAGATGAAAATGAGTGAGATAGATGAAATTCAACCTCCTGAGTACTAAAATTTGACCTCCTGATTACTGAAATTTGACATGTTGATTACTGAAATTTGACTAAGTCTGAAATTTTTAAGATCTTCCAAAAACTAGAATTTGCATTATAACTCTTAGAGATCTGAAACCACTCTCAAACATCCTGCCTATATATACATGAAATATAACTTAAAGTATAAGAAAGTAAATGTCCATATGTATATAATTTCCCTGACAGAGAAAGCGAAAATCTAGTTATGTGCAAAGCAGGCCATTTGGCGCTCGCCAAATGACTCATCACATTTGGTGCTCGCCAAAAGGCCTACTTTAGACATGTTAATTAACAATATTTGCTAAATGTTCTCATATTTTTTACTGTGCTCCCCATCTCATTTGCACGTCTTTCAATACAAGTTTATAAAAAAAATCGTGATAGCGTTAACCTCTATCTCAGCTATCTAAATATATAATTATTTTTTCATTTTGTTTTAGTTAAGGTTTTGATCCATGGCTTCTATTGTAAATGCCTTCGTTTTTGGTCAAAAACCAACATATGCTAGGTTTAGGATAGATTTTTACACGTTCATCGGAATGTGAAACAAATTACATTTTTTGAAACTAGACTCCATTCTACACATGATGAAAAAAAAATCAATTTTTGATTAGTTTGCAAAAAAAATGGGGGGGAGCACGCTCAAATTTTAGCTTTTCAGGATGTGTCCACTTTGAAAATTCATAAAATATTATATATTCATTAAAAAAATTATCCGAAAGAAGGAGGATAAACTAAATGGTGTTAGCTAATTTCTCACTATTGGGATTTTTGAAATTCTAAAAAAAGTTAACCAAAAAGGGGGGAGCCCTCAGGCGTTATGCTATTTTTTTTGATAAAAACAGGACCTATTTTGGGCCCCCCCTTTTTGAGACCCTTAATCTTCATTAATTTCAAAAAACAATAGTAGCTTAGAAACTAGACTCGGAGCACTTCAACTTTTGTTCTTGCCGCATCTTGAAATTTTGAGCGTAACTATCTTCATTTTCTCGTGCAAATCAGATTTTCCTGATTTCAAAAAAAAAGTGGCATCTTAAGAGCCAAAATTGTGTCACAGATTTGTGCACTTACCCAAGTGATATTTGGATGTTTACAATAAAAGGGACAATGAATTCTCTATTGATACAAGAGCTCAAATGGTGAAGAAAAGTAACAAAAATAAGGTAGCAATAAGACAGTAAGCTCAACAATCAAGATATTTTAAGATTGTCCATTAGGTGACCACCTAGAAGAAGCAAGTTAAGTGGTTGAGCTAGGGAGTGTTGAATAAGAAAACTAAGAGGGGGGTGAATCAGTTGTAGCAAATTATAACCTTTAAATTATTCATTGAAACCTAGATTAATCACAAATCCTTTACTCTGCTAAAATGATTAAACATTAAGTGCAAGGGGAGAAACTGAAAAGCATCACACGAACATAGTAACACCGGATTTACATGGAAAACCCAATAAGGGAAAAACCACGATGAGGATTAGCTCACAATATAAAGAATATCAAAACCGATTACAAAGGCTCACTGCCAGAGAAGGCTCACTGGCAAAACAAGACTAACTTTCTGAATCAGGATTCACTGTCCAACAAGGGTTAACCACCTAGAGGGCTCACTGGCACAGATATATAAAGAAGATATAAGAGATTTGTTACAAAGAGAAAGACAATCTCAATGCAACATATATTTCTACCACAATTCACTCAACCACTTGTAGACATGCATGAATGATAGAGTACACCTTCAGCTCGCTGCATCCGAAAACTCAACATTTAGAATTTGCACCGATCTACCACACTTGCATTACATACACACTATTTTGCATCTATCTTGCTCTATTTCTTTGCACTTCTCTCTTTTTATATCTTTCACCAATAACTCATCATGTATTTATACCATCTTCAACTTTGAAACATATCTAAAGTCGGCCATCCATTATTAAATTCAAATTAGGTCGATGTCAAACATCCTAGGGTGGAATTAGAATGAGGGCGACCCAAAAAAATGCTTGATGAAGACCCAAATAAGTCCCAACACGCTTCATGAACTTAGAAATTAGTGTTCAACACAAGGTCGGTCAAACCAGTGTAAAACATATAGAAAAATTAAGCCAGTAGTACACAAACAACAATATATCACTAAATAAGCTACTAAAAATTGCATATAAATGACTAATTTTATTCACGTGACTATTAGTGGTTTATTTGTATTCATTTATAACACCACCAAATTTATGACTAAACTATGTTAGTCATTTATTTAGTCATTAATTTCGTCATTGATTTAGTCATTAATTTAGTCATTAATTGTTGTTAACTGATCATTTATTTAGTCATGGTAGTGATTTATTTAGTCATATATTTAGTCATTAATTTAGTCATATATTAAGTCATTAATTTAATCATTGATTGTTGTTAACTCATCATTTATTTAGTCATGGTAGTCATTTATTTAGTCATATATTTATTCATTAATTTAGTCATTACTTTAGTCATATATTTAGTCATTAATTTATTCATTACTTTAGTCATATATTTGGAGAATGCTCTTACAATAACTAGTCTATGAAATTGCAAACCAAGAGAAAATTTTGTTGTGATTGAAAGATATAAAACTTTAAAGCTCTTATGTTATTAAAACTTCAACAAATTTGGGATTGAAACAACATTGAAAAATAATTCTATGTATATTCAAATTGTATATAAAATATATTACAAAGAACTCTATACATAGAGTTTTGAATACAAAATCTTTTGCAGTATGCAAACTGCTGATTTATTATACTTTTAAAATTGAAAAAAACTAAAACTAAATGGTGTGAATGCATTCTTCAATGATGCCACTGTTGCACATGAGATGGGTTATAAATGCATCTATTAAGACATTGGTTTTTCATTTTATCCTTGCTTTATACCTATCCACAATCAAAAAATAAACATATTACTAGGTAGCATAAACAACGAATATCTTAAAAGTAGATACCCATAAGCATTAGAGTAAGTCTAATAAATAAAAATGCATAAAATTAATGATATTACAAAAGAAATGCATTTGCAAAAGAATTCCTATCAAAGCAATATCTTACATATTACTAGCTCATCAGAGTAATATATCCTTGCTTTGTACCTATCTACAATCAAAAAATAAACATATTACTAAGTAGCAGTAAACAATGAGTATCTTAAAAGAAAATACCCATAAGCATTAGAGTAAGTCTAATAAATAAAGATGCATAGAATTAATGATATTGCAAAAGAAATGCATTTGAAAAAGAATAAATATCAAAGTAGTATCTTAAATATATTACTAGCTTATCAGAGTAAGTCTAATAAATAAAAATGCATAAAATTAGTGATATTGCAAAAGAAATGCATTTGCATTCCGCTTGTACTAGAAACAGATTGAGACCATTAAAGAAAGTGATTATGGTAGAACATTTGCAGATAATAAGAAAATAAAAAATACAAATGCTACAAACATTGAAGGGAGAAAATAAATGAAAATGTAGAGTAAATGTAATCATATTATTTGTGGTGTATATATCGTCAATGCAGAGAAGCCCTGCCCTCCCATTCCAACTAGTTGATTCTACACAACCAAAACAAAGTATCTCAATAAAAATGAGAATTTCTCCTCTAGTGTTTGTTAATACAAAAAATATATATACATATGCATGATGTATATCCAGTAATGAATACAAATAGACTACTTTATTCTCAATAAAAAAAATTGAAAAGAAATTTACACTACAGTTTTCCATTATTGTTGCTCACAGTATGTGGGAGAAAACATTATAAAAAAGAAAAGAAAATAATAATAAAAGAAAAATCAGGGGAGGCAGAGAGGGCGTAGCCCTCCCAACTCCCAAACCCCACTTCCTTGTTGGTATCAACCATTCACAGACAAGGTGATAGAAACATAACAAACTCATTATCATTACTACTACAATCCCCATCAATAAGGATGATAAATGTCCAAACATAAATAGTGTGTGTTCATTTCCTTCTTTCATACAATCCCCCCCGCTTTACTACTACACTCAAAAAAATCTAAAAGACTTTCTGACACTAATCTATCTGAAAAATCGTTTTGAGAGAAAACAACTTAAGGCAATGAGATTGGTCTTTTTTGAGCTTCAAATGAAAATAAATGATTCCAATCACACATGCCCAACTCCTACATTACAACTTACTTTGTGTGGAATTGAAAATATAGTACAGAGTTTCAAATCCAACCACTAGTAAGATAAAAATAACTAGTAGCGCAACAGAAGCAGAAAAAACCCAATGGCCAAATTCACCTAAATGTAAAAATGATTGAAGATCTACTTGAAGAGAAAATAATTCTTTTCTACAAAACCAGCTAATAACTTGATGCTCTAATTGCAAGTAGATTCATAGCAAACAAGATTTTCTATTAATAAATTTATGTACATATAGCCAGTTTGAAGGCATGAGTCCCCATTAAAAATTTATTTCCAAAATTGGTTGGAGTGGGTGCATTTCAAGGGCGGCCTTATAGATTTGTGCAGCATTAACTCCATTTTATCATCTCAAATCATTTCTCATTTTAACAAACAATTCTATCAAGTTGCATAATTTTGATGGATCCACAATAGTAGATATCAAAGTTTAACGAATCTAACTAAATGCATTTCACTTCTCTTGTGTACTACATAACCAGACAGGTTTAGCAGTATCTAGATTTGACCATTCATTCCCAAGGAATTTAAATCATGAAGCGGGATATTATACCGCTTGGCTTTGGCCAAAGAGAAACCCATACATCATGAAAACGATAATTTAGTGATTCGGTAAAAAAAAAAAGTAACCAACCTACAAAAATGTGCACAGGTTGATTGAGATCCCCAAGGTAACAAATTCAAGTGACAGGATTCAAAACTGCAAAGCAATAATGAAAATAAATAGTGTTATTATTTTCTTGCTTTAAGAAGTGAACCACAAATAGGAAGTCAGGGTTACATATGTAATGCACTCAAAACTACTTTTCCCGCCATTTTTTCCCTGCTTTCCTCGCCACTCCTCCAAACTCTTCCTTGCTGGTATTGACCTTCCACTTCTCCAATTTGGCGAGCTACAACTTGAAAATGAGGTTTTGACGAGGGTTTTAGAGTATGTTTAGTAAAATGAAAATACAACCAAGATCGTAATAATGAGCACATTTGGGTTTTAACATTATGACATCCTTTACCAGGAGGAAAAAATTAAAATACAGCCAAGATCATAATAATGAGCACATTTGAGTTTAAACATTACAGCATCCTTTACCAGTAGACATCACGGAGAAGGCAAGAGAGAGCCCCTACTGCTAGTTTCAATGCCTCCAAACTCGCGGATCGGGCGAGTGCATCATGAATGCCTTCCTCCCTTCCTTTACCTCTCTGCCTGGTTCATTCCCTCATTCTCTCGTCTAGTGATGCCCTATCTGATCCTCACTGGTATTGATCTTTCACTTCTCAGATTTGAGCCTACGTGTATTTTAGGGTTTGATAGTATGTTTATTAAAATGAAAAATAAGGTTAAAATTTACCGCTTTATTGGATTTCAAAATGAAATTCAAAATAAAATAAATATAATATATAATCTTTGACTTTTGCATAATATTATTAAATATATTATATTATTATATAGTATTAAATATATTAGAATATAATATTATATAATATTAGAATATAATATTATATGATATTAGAATATAATATTATATTATATGATATTATAATATAATATTATTATTATATGATATTATAATATAATATTATTATTATATGATATTATAATATAATTTTATAACTATATTATATTATAATATAATATTATAATATTATAATAATATTATAATAATATTATAATATTATAATAATATAATAATATTATAATAATATAATAATATTATATTATAATATATTTATAAAATTATATTATATTATATTATATTATATTATACTATATATTATATATATATAATATAATATAATACTATAATATAATATATTATATTATATTATATTATAATATTATAATATTATTATAATATAATATAATATAATATTATAATATTATTATAATATAATATAATATAATATTATAATATTATTATAATATAATATAATATTATATTATTATAATATAATATAATATTATATTATAATATAATATTGTATTATATTATATTATAATATTGTATTATAATATTATATTAAATTATAATTTAATACTATATTATTATATTATATTATAATTTAATACTATAATATTATATTATATTATACTAAATATAATTATTATATTATATTATAATATTATAATAAATACATTATAATATCAATATATTATAATATTATATAATATATATGTTAAATTATATTATAATACAACCCACTTTTTCAATTAGATTTTTTTTTAATTATCCACTTTAATATCATATTGTCTAATTTTTATTTGTGGGACTAATTATTTAGTTGTGTTTTTTACCCCATAATCAAATTAGTCACTTATGATGATCAAATTAGTCATTTATTTAGTCATCTATAGTTGTGGCTGGCTTCAAATCATAGTTAAAAACATTAATGATTCATTAACATAATAAGTAATAAAAGTTAAAGAACGTAAATGTTAATTTTTTTATAAAATATGTGAAGGCCTTAAGACTGCATCGAGAGGTAATGTCTTCCATACAATAGGTATTTTTGGTGCACCAAGCAACCTAGGCGACCAAATGGCCTACTTAGGTAGGGGTCCCATGAGGGGGGCTTAAGCTCTATGGATTATGATCAAATTTGAAAGAAAAAAGAATAGAGTAATAGTCATTTATTTAGTAATTAATTTATCCATATATTTAGTCATTTTTATTTGTCTATAATATTAGTCATTTATTTAGTCATTTTTATTTATCTGATATTAGTCATTTACTTAGTCATTTAGTTGTGATTTTACCCAATTACCAAATTAGTCACTTATAAATGACCAAATTAGTCATTTATTTTCAAAATAATACTAGTGTTAGTCATGTGACTAAAATTTTTAGTCACATGGTTAAAATTTTAAGTCATGTGACTAAAAGCTTTAGTCACGTAGTCATTTATTTGCCAAATTCTACTAGTGAGCACACGCAGCCCTTAATACAATCCAATCTTTCCAAACAACAAAATTATCTTCAACACAATCATAACAACTTAACTCTAGAATCATAAGTCATAAGACTCAACCAAAAAGAAATTCATACCAACTATATTTCTCTTGGACCTCAGCCAGATACCTAGAAAACCATAGTTCACAATTGGTGAACATAACTCGCATTGTACAATGAATCAGAAACCAAAAATCTAGTTATATTATAGCTTCCAACAACCATGACCAACATATCTAAACCACACAAACATAAGAGCAAAAATCGAAACAACCACTGAACATCTACAACCTTTCTTCATTACACTTTTCTCAATATCCTTAACATATACAGTCAATAACGTGCATCCATGACATCAATGACAACAACTATTTGATAACTAGTTAACCAATTAACATCAATGACAACACCTTCATTATTACAACAATCTCCCCCGTTGTCATTGATGGCAACACATGGTGTGAAAAACATCAAAGATAGCACAATAGATTTGAACACACTTTTCATGATTTTATTTATGTTTCTCCCCCTTAGTAGATAATATTTTTCACATCTTCCTCATCTCCCCCTTTGACATCAATGAAAAAGGAAAAGGATATATTACATTGATTTCCCCTTTGGCATTAAGAACAAAATAATCTTTCAATGACAACACATGACACTACCTACTGCCCCTGAGAGGTAGGCACCAAAACATTAGTCCAAAAGAAAGATAGATCCATAGACCTACCGGACTGATGCATCTCCATTTGCGTCTAGTTCAAGAAATGAGGGGAAATAACCCCTAACTTCTCTCAGAGATACTCAAAAGTATCTTTAGGAAGAGCCTCATAAATATATCAGCAATTTGATCCTTCGTAGGTACATACTCAAGCTTTACTTCATTCTTCACAACCTTCTCTCTTAAGAAGTGATACCTAATAGATATATGTTTTTTCCTCGAGTGCATCACTGAATTCTTTGAAATGTTAATTGCGCCTGTATTATCACAAATTATAGAAATAGGATCATCATACACTAATTTGATATCTTTCAATGTTTGTTTCAGCCATAGAGCTTGTGTACAACACAATGCAACAACAATATACTTAGCTTCAATAGTAGATAAGGAAACTGAATCTTTCATTTTACTCCACCATGCCACCAATCTGTAACCAAGAAAAAATGTACCATCACTTGTACTTTTTCTATCATCTACACATCCATCCCAATCTACATCTATATAAACACTTAGTTTAAAGTCGGTATCCCTAGGATACCATAAGCCATAATCCAGAATTCCATTCAAATAACTAAATATTATTTTAATAGCAACAACATGTGTTTCTTTAGGATCTTCTTGAAATCTAGCCACAAGATAGACTACATGCATAATATTTGGTCTAGTAGCAGTCAAATACAACAATCCACCAACCATAGATCTATATTTGCTCTGATCAACCTTAGGTGTATCATCATTTTTACCTAACTTGTAACCAATCACCATAGGAGTGCATACCAGTTTGGAACCATCCATCCCAAACTTTTTTAACATGTATCTCACATAAAAATCCCTTTCTTTGTTTGATTAATCTATAGCCCAAGAAATAAATTCATCTCACCAAACATGGACATCTCAAATTCTTTTTTCATTTCTTCTGCAAATGTCTTACACATAGTTTCATTTCCTCCAAAGATAATTTCAACAACATATACAACCACAATCAAGGTTTTATCATTTTCAATTTTAAAATACAGATTACTATTTGTTGTACCTTTGTTGAAACCTTGTTGAATCAAATACTTGCCTAACCTTGCATACCAAGCTCTAGGAGCTTGCTTCAATCCATATAAATATCTCTTCAATCTGCAAACCATATATGATTGATCTAGAAACTAAAATCCTTCCAATTGTTCCATGTAGACCTCTTCTTCTAGTTCACCATTCAAAAATGCAGACTTAACATCCATTTGATATACCTTGAAATCTTTATGAGTAACAGACACTAAGGACATCCTGATAGCTTCCATTTTTTCCATCGGATCAAAATTCTCCTGAAAATATATGCCTTCTACTTGTGAATATCTCTTACACACAATCCTTACTTTATTTCTGACCACTTCTCCACTCTCATTCAACTTGTTTTTGAATACCCATTTTGATCCAATTATGTTTTTGTCTGACGGTCTAGGGAGCAATTCCCAATTTTGATTCTTTTTTATTTGCATAAGTTCTTCTTTCATAGCTTCCATCCAATGCTCATCTTTACATGCTTCACTCATAGTCTTTGGTTCAATCTCAAAAATTAAACATAGATTTATCTCAGTAGCATCAACTTTGCTTCTTGTCAATACTCCTTTTTTCTTGTCTCCAATGATCTGTCTTTCTGAATGATTTTTCTACACATATCTAGGTGTCTTAGGGGACACCACCGAAGCTTCTTCTTCTTCTTCATTTTGCTTCTCTTGCCCATCCTTCTCCTATTCTTCCACAACTTCTTAAATCCTTACACAGTTAGGTTCATCATATACATATCCATCAACATCAATAGAATTCTTAATTTCTTCATCAGCCTTAAAATTTGTGCTTTCTACAATCTTTCTCAGTCTTTTATTGAAACATCTATAAGATTTACTTATATTATAATATCCAAGAAAAATACCTTCATCACTTCTAGCATAAAACTTCCCTAAATTTTCTTTATCCATGTGATATAACATTTGCTTCCAAATACCTTGAAATACTTAATAGTAGGAATTCTTCCACACCATAGCTCATAGGAGGTATTTGTACTATTTTATCTTACTTGAACTCAATCGAATACATAGACAAAAATGTGAATAGCTTCTCTCTAATAAAATTCTTATAGACCGGCCCCAGTAATCATTGATCTAGCAACTTCTTGAATTGTTTTGTTCTTTCTTTCAACAATTCCATTCTATTGAGGAGTTCTCAGAGTAGATAACTATCTTTTTATTCCATGAACTTCACAAAACATATTAGACTCATGGGAGGCGAATTCGCCACCTCTGTTACACCTTAAGCATTTTATCCTCAAATTTACTTCATTCTCAACCATAGTTTTGAATGTCTCGAATCTATCTAATGCATCAAATTTATCTCTAAGAAATGTAACCCATGTATACCTAGAGTAATCATCAATCAAAAGCATAAAGTACCTTTCACCTTGTAGACTTCTCACTCTTGTAGTAGCACAGATATCTGTATGAATTAAATCCAGTAATCCAATAGTAGATTGTTCCTTTGATCTGAGTTTGTTTCTTGCTTGCTTCCCAAACTGACAATTCCTACAAATAGCATTAACACTCTTTGTAATCCTTGGTAAATCTCTCACAACTTGTATTGTATTAATCCTTGCTAGATTTTCAAAATTCATATGACACATTCTCTTATGGCATAACCAATTGTCATTAATATGAGTCATAAAGCATCATCTTTCAAAACCCTTAAGTTGATATAGATTTCCTTCATATTTTTTTCTTGTAGCAATCATTGTTCTAGAGTCCTTCCTGATTTCACATCTCTCATCCTTAAATACAAGATTATATCCTTTACTACACATTTTTCCAACACTCAAAATATTATGCCTTAAGCCCTTAACATAGTAGACATCATCATTATTATGCTTGCAATCAAAATTTACTGAACCTATCCCACAAATCTTATCACTAGTATCATCTCCAAACATAACTAAGCCTCCATCATATTTTTAAAGTTTAACAAAATTACTCATATCACCGGTCATGTGATGTGAACAACCACTGTCAACAACCCAATAGTTCTTTTCCGGCTTAGCATGTAGGGCAAAGATTACAGTACCTTCATCTTTCTCTTTCTCTAGAGACGATTCCTTCACCTGTTTTTTAGAGTTAGCAAAAGTAGGTTCATCTTTTATAGCCAAGAACAAGCATTCATTGTGTAGAGAAGGGGGATTTGCTACTCACAAGTTCTCTTCACTCAGAGAGCCTCACAGGGTGAACTACCCTAAACTACCTCAAAGAACAGTAGTGAGAGTTCTAGAATCAGAAAGAGAAGGTCACAAAGATTCTCTGGACAAACTATCAAGCTCTCGACCAAAGGACATCAGTGCAGAATGCAGATGACAGCATGGTGCACTGGCAACCTCAAGGTGCGTTGGCATCTCGTACAGACCAGAGAGCGAGTTTATCATAGAAAACAACAAAGTGGCTACTCGCAAACTTATTACTGATGACTTTTGGAAAGTGATAAAGCAACAGAATGTGATAAAGGAAATAGACTAAAATAGAAAAGGTAAAGACAAGGAGAAGAAGGGAAAGGAAATGCTTACCACCATGTCACTGATGAAGCCTCCAGCTCGTGAATATCTTCAATACTTGCACACAAGAGAGAGAGAAAGTGTTGGGGCTGTATAGTGGTTTTCCTCAGTCAAACCCTTTTTTTGGTGTTCCCACCTCCACAGACAACCAGATGGATAGAGATAAAAGTAGAAGTGAAGTAAACACAAAATCACTACAAAACAGTGTTATGCTACTCAACCAAAGAATAGAGGAGAGGAATGAAATCTTGCCACCTCCACCCAAAGCACTCAAGGCTAGTGGGGGAGAAAATGAGAGGAACTCAAGCCTATACTCCAATGGTGTTTTTTCCACACCTGCTCTACTAAAGTGATGGAGTGTTGATGTTATTTCTATGAAGTACAAAGTGTTTGTGAAGTAGTTGCTTGGAGCTTGTGAAGAGATTTTAGGGGATGTAGAAAGGATGTGAAGAGATCAACTAGCCATGAAATGAATGAAGGTGAGTGAATTTGAAGGAAAGAGGGTAAAATGGCCATATTTGGGTCGATCAGCCAAAGATGGTGTTACACTTCAACTCCCAATGGGGATTGTAATAACTCTACAGGTTCTAGATGTGAGAATCTATTAGGGACGTAAGCGTACCATGCAGATGTCTACGTGTTGTGCGGGCATCCCCGACAGAAACGCTTCCACCGACACTCAAAACAGGCACCAATTGTGATGTGAACAACGGGCTTAAGTGGAATTAAGCCCCGTCTTTGGTTTTTTAAAGTGGAAGGGGGTAAAATGGGAATTTCTGTTAGGGGTGTAAATTCGTGCCTATACACATTATCATCGGGATCTCTATAATCAGATTCTACATCATAAATACTAGCATCCTCATTCACATAATATGCTCTATTGATCTTCTTACCTTTTTTTCTTTGTTAAATCTTTTTTTATTCCTCTTAGCTCTTTCAGGACATCTCGAAGCATAATGACCTATTCCTCCACAACTAAAGCATTTAAAGGGTAGCTTACCTTCATACTTGTCGGAGCCTTTCTTCTTCCTTCTCACAAAGTTAGCTTCTACTTCATCAACATTTTCTTCATCTAGATCTTCAGCTCTTGTAGCCTTAAAATAAATTTTTGATTTGGATCCATTTCTTGAATTCGACTTTCTCATCTCATAAGATGTTAGAGCTCCCAATAATTGAGTTTAGTGTAATTCTTGTAGTCTATATATTCTTCAATAACACATACCTTTTTGCTATATGCATCAGGGAGAGTTCTAAGAATATTCTTTACAATCCTAGATTCATCTATTGTAGCACCAAGTTCTCGTATTCCACCTACTATTTAATCTAATTTTTGTACATAGGTTTTAACATTCTCATCTTCAGACATATGTAGGAGCTCAAACCATGTCTCCAAATTATGCAACTTTTCTTCTTTGACCCTTTCATCTCCTTCATGCACCTTTTCTAAGGCATCCCAGACTTCTTTAGCAGCCTTCAGATTTTGAACTTTAATCAACTCAGAGTGTGCAAGATTATTCTTCAAAATGAACTTCACCTTATTGTTTTCTTCATGTGTCTTGATTTCATTAGTTGTACTTAGACCATTATCAGGAGGAGTGTAAACAATAATCTAATCTTTCTCCACATCATATCCACAATACTCCAAATATTCTTCCATCAGTATTTTCCAAATAGCATAATTAGTTCCATCGAACTTTGGATACTCAAAAGTGATTTTGCCTACCATCCCGGAGACCTTCCATAAGAGGTTAAGCTCTTCTCCAAGGAACCGATCTCTGATACCAATTTTTGAACAAGAAAAATGCGAGGGGGGTGAATCATTTGTAGTAAATTTTAACCTTTAAAACATTCATCAGAACCTAGATTAATCACAAATCCTTTACTTTGCTAAAATGATTAAACATTAAGTGCAAGGGCAGAAACTGAAAAGCATTACACAAACACAGTAACACCAAATTTATGTGGAAAACCCAATAAGGGAAAAACCACAGTGAGGATTAGCTCACAATATAAATAATATCAAAACCGATCACAAAGGCTCACTACTAGAGAAGGATCACTACCAAAACATGACTAATTGTCTGAATCAGGACTCACTTTCCAATGGGTTAACCACCTGGAGGGCTCATTGCCATAGAGATACAAAGAAGATAGAAGAGATATTTTATAGAGAGAAAGATAATCTCAATGCAACAAATATTTCCACCACAATTCGCTCAACCACTTGCAGACATGCATGAATGATAGAGTACACCTTCAACTCACTGCATCCAAAAACTTAGCATTTAGAATTCACACTAATCTACCACACTTGCGTTACATACACACACTATTTCAAATCTATCTTGTTCTATTTCTTTTCACTTCTCTCTTTATATATCTTTCACTAATAACTCATCCTATATGTATACCATCTTCAACTTTGAAACATATCCAAAGTCAGTCATCTATTATTAAATTCAAATTAGGTCGGCGCCAAACATCCTAGGGTAGAATTAAAATCAGGGTGACCCAAACACATTCTTGATGAGGACCCAAATAAGTCCCAACACGCTTCATGAACTTAGAAAGTAGTGTTCAACACAAGGTTGGCCAAACTAGTGTAAAACACATAGAAAAATTAAGCACACACAACCCTTAACATGATCTAGTCTTTCCAAACATCAAGATTATCTTCAATATGATCATAACATCTTAACTCTAGAACCACAAGTCATAAGACTCAACCAAAAAGAAATCTAGACCAACTACATTTCTCCTGGACCTCATCCAGATACCCAAAAAATCATAGTTCACAACTGGTGAACATAACTCACATTGTACAATGAATCAGAAACCAAAAATATAGATATAGCAGCTTTGAACAACCATGATCAAAATATCTGAACCACACTAACATAGGAGCAAAACTCGGAGCAACCACTGTACACCTACAACCTTTCTTCATTACACTTTTCTCAATATCCTCGACATATACAACCAATAACCTACATCCATGACATCAATGACAACACCTTCATTCTTACAACAGTGAGTAACAAAGGAACCCTCGGAAATTAATTAAAGCCTAACTAAAAGAAGAATCTTTTCCTATGCCATGAGGAGTCTTAGTTACTTAAGGCTCTTTAAGAAAATATGTCTTATTTTAAGGCACTAAATGGTATGGAAACACTACAAGCAGTTTTATCATCTTGCAAGTATCTAGGATGGTTTAGGAGTAAACATAGGAGCTTGCATCAAAGATAAGTTTGAATAAATCAACATTTCCTTTATTAATGCCTAGCTAAAGCCTTTTGGAGTTTTCAAAGGAGAAAAACTAGGGAGAAATTCTTATAGGTACCCAAAGGAGGTTTGGCTTGGAAATTCAAGACAAGATGGTGGCATATATTCTTCACAAGCATGTTGACGGGTGTTAGAAATTTATTGCAAGATGAAACAAGATGCCTAAGTTCATTTTTGGGCATTTCTTGCATTTTTTGACAAAGATATAATTTTAATAAGTTCTTTTTGAGGAAATATTTGTATTGTAACTCAGAAAACAATCACTCCATGAATGTAAAATCATTGTAACACAATTATTTTCAAGAAATTAAAAATTATTTCAAGATTATTCAATTGTATACACCATTTTTATCAAAAAAAGATAAGTTTTTGCCTTCAAAGAATTGTTCGGTTATGTATAAGCTGAGTGATTGATGTGAACTTTATGATTTTATACATGGAATCCTTATGTTATGTCTCATTTTCAATACTTTCAAATAGATATAATACATATATTATGTAGGTCATAGGTTGTGTTGATAGTTTAATACGGTGTTGTAAAAATATATCGCATTTCCTTATAAAATTTTAAATATAGGAAACCTCCCTATGAAATATTGATGCATAGATATGTTAAAACCTTGAGTTATACTAAGAAAGCATTATAATTGTTGAAAAAATTATGTGTGAAACAACATAGGTCTTAATAATAATCTAGCGCATCACCCATTAGTTTTAAAAATTCATTTTCTTCATCATTCTATCTATTTTCTCATAAAACAACATTAACATAAGTAAAATTAGGTGAGTACCAAGGGAACCAACCTGCTCTGGAGGTTAGCTTCATTTTTTCAAATCCTACACTTTAAAAAGCAATCACATATGTCTATAGGTAGCTAAATTTATAACTCAACAAGGATGCATACTTGATTGATAATAGTGTTGGAAGATGGTCAACACTCCCCTCAGGATTTGTGACATGGAATAACTGCCTCCCATGGATTCATTAACTTTTTCGGTTGTATCAGGTATTAACAGGTCAATATTTTGGTGCAACAACAACCATGGGGCCAACAATTGGTATCAAAGCCAAAAACTGCCAGGTTTGAATCCTCGGGTAATGTTGAGGGGGATATTGTTGGTAGATGGTCAATGCTCCCCTTGAGATTCGTGACATGAACTAACTGCCTCACATGGATCCATTAAAT
Source organism: Sequoiadendron giganteum (assembly GCA_007115665.2). Taxonomy (NCBI): domain Eukaryota; kingdom Viridiplantae; phylum Streptophyta; class Pinopsida; order Cupressales; family Cupressaceae; genus Sequoiadendron; species Sequoiadendron giganteum. Next base: position 567,883,109 of record CM021102.1, on the reverse strand, counting down.
ATGTCAGTTGTATCGGGCATTAATAGGTCGATCTTTTGGTGCAACAACAATCGTGGGGCCAACAAATAGTAACTTCTAATATATGATAGGGACGTGGGGATGATGAGGAACAAAATTTAAGCAATTTGACAAAGGGAATAACCATTTTTATCTTTCTTAAATTGCTTATATATAATGGGAATAATAATGCCAATGGAATAAGGGGTTTCAAACTCAAGCAATTTTTTATATTTTTATATTGAGCCCCAACACCACCTAACTCCAAGAAAGATAAATGATTGTGATAGAAGAGAAATAATTACACATTCATAACTATTTAACCATCCAAGAATACCATAAAATCATCCATCCTCTAGAGTCTAATGATCACTAATAAGGAAAATCAATAAGTATTCAATTTATTCCTAGCATATATCTACATCCATGACCTAAAGAATTGCATGGATGTTAAGAAGGTATTGAGTAAGATTTTTGGTAATTTTTAGAAATAAACTATTGACTATAATCTATTTCATAAGATTGGATAATTAGGAAAATTTTTGGCAAGGATGGCCAGGGAAAGCTCAATTCCTTTTTCTTGAGGAAAGGCCTAACTATGTAGGCTTGGGTACAACGAAAGCATAATGGATATTGGAGAACACTCTAGTGCAGCACAAGCAAAAGTAGCTTCTAAGGTCACCCTTCACAATTTCACAATAGGTTTTGCTTCTCCCTATGTACTTGGACCTAATTATGCATTTAATTACCTATTTTATAAACATCTTCAAAAAATAAAACAATAAGAAATAAAAGAATAGCATTTAATATTTACCCCCGATACTTTGGGCCTCAAAAAGGATGGGTCTAGTCTAGGGCGCCCCATGCCCTAAACCACCTCTTTTGGGCTCCTTTTTGGATATGTCAATGTCAGTATTTTATTATTTAAATTTATAAAATCATTTGTTGGTAATCGATATTTGATTTTTGGGAAATTAAAAGAATTGCATATCAATACTAGTCTTTTTCATCATTTGAAATCCTAAAAAATCTATTGAGAAAGTTGAAGATCCTAAAATCAGTCAAGAAAATTCAATGGAAAAATTAGAAACATTATTACAATGCTTTCACCAATCAAGATCAAGCTTGCGAGACATCAAGGAGAGTAAAATAATTATGTGCAAGAATTTATCATGATCAATCATGCCTTTTGTGAAGATGTATCGGGTTATCCTGTACATGTTATTTACAATAATCTATTGTGTTTTAGAAACTAACCTTTTGCAAGTATATCAAGCAATCAAGGCATTCATCAATCAAAATTTGTGGCAAATTTTTGTGTGGCATCACTTCATCAAGGATTTCACATCAAGGTAACATTTTCATTCATCATTTATCATTTTAGTTAATTATCATTGTTCGGCATCTTCCTAACCTAGGTATACCCTCTTGATCATCATCATTTGTTGTACGTGGAGGTAGAAATACCAAAATGGGGTTTGACTTAGGAAAGCTCCTATACAAGATAGCCTTTCCCCCTCTTTTTATGTGTGCATATTAGATCTAAAGGTTTCAACAAAAGACCGTTATAGAAAAAACTATGTAGACCATAACCTATAGTTCAAACTTTGTAGATCTAGGAAAAGAGGAGGCCAACTTGGGGTGCACCATGCCCTAGACCTACTATTTCAGCCTCAAATTTATGTCGCAAGTGCAAAGTACTCTACCCTCCTCAAATATTCTTTTCATTTCCAAAATTTTAGTTTCATTTGTGCGATAATTTATATTTTTCAGATCTAGGGTTATATGTCAAATAGGCTTGCTAAAAAACACATCAAATTTATCTCCCCTCACAAGTCAAGAAAAACTTAAACCCTAGGAGGTTGGCTCTCCCTTGTGGAAACAAGTCAATCATAAAACCCTAGTTGGTTTATTTTTGAATGTGCAGTCAAGTGAAAAGGAGATAATCCTAGTTAATATAATTAGATCTAGGATCACTTTTCCTACTTAAAATTTCGGTCAAACTGGCATATCTTACATTTATAAAAAAAATAAAAAATTATAAACATAAATTCTAAAAATTGATTCAAAAACTAGGTTGTTTGAAGATTTTTGTTGATTTGAAAGTGTTTCATGTTCAAAAGCTATGCATTTTCATTTTTTCATCATTATACCTTAAAGGAAAAATAGCAAATATGTTGAATTAAATTGTATAATTTCATATCTAATTTTTCCTTGTTTAGGGTTTAGATCTAAGTTATTTTCATTGTGAAATATGAGCATCATCCTAGGTTTCTTTCATTTGTCAAAATTACATGCATATTTTAGTGAAAAAATTACATATCAATTACATTTCAAAAGATCAAAAAGTATTTGCTTTTTCTACATTTTTTAGAAAATTTTGTTAGTTACAATATTGTAAATTATGAGAATCATTATTTGAATTTATTGTATTATTTCCAAAATATGAAAATTGTATGCATGTATTGCTTCATATACAAAAACATAGGTTTTTATACATTTCTAAAATTTAATTTACTTCAAGACCTGAACCTCTACAACCTAAGACCCTTAAACACTAATAGTTGTTTCCAGATTCTAAGTTTTTCAAAACTACCTCTCTTGTCTAGGGGGGCCCATGCCCTTGGCCAATCAATTCAAGCTGAAATTGGCTATGAACATCTCTATCTTTGGTCTTTGTTCAGATCTAGTTCCTATTTTGGATATTTGTTCTAAAAATTGTCTGATTTTGATGTGCATTCCTAATTTACCAGACATTTGAAAAGAAAACATATTGTTACTATCCTTTTTTTAGGGGGTAATATGCTAAATTGGGTAAATTAGTCTAAAAATTATCGCCAAAAGGGATATACATCGGCCTTAAGTTGACTAATAGTTTTGCTACCTATGAGAACATTGTGAGGGAACAAAATAAAATCATTGATACAATTATTAACATCAATTTATCTAATCTTCCTTCTTTTGGCACTGACATCTCCCCTATGTGTGAGGATATTTTGGTGCAAGAGGATGCAATCATTGACAATCATGACAATCATGTTAGTTCTTCTCCCAATGTCTCTCCTATTTGTGAGGGTATCTTGGTGGAAGAGGATCCAATCATTGAGAATTATGATAATCATGTTTGTTTCTCTCCCAATACCTCTCCTACTTAAGAAGATATTATGGTACAAGAGGATGAAATCATTGATACATTTACTCCTTCAAATAATAGTAAGATGGTTGGCATAGATGAAGGTTCAAAAATGACATTAGGTCCTCCATTGATAGAAGATTTCCAACAATCTAAAATTATGAACCCACATTTGATTATTAGACCTCCTTAAACTCCTCTAATTATTGGACCTCCTACACCACCTCTCATTATAGGACCTCCTGAACCTCATGGCCATATCCTAAACTTTGAAAAACAACTCACTAGTAATCATGTGCAACAAGATGTGTTGAAGTAACCAAATTATCACGTAATTTCTCACACATATAACATTAGAAATAATAAGCAACCAAAAAAAACACCAACATCCATTCCATTACCTCAACCATATCTTCCACCCCCACCTATCCTTCCTTAACATAGTGGTAAAAATATGATCTTATTGAGAAACTTCGTAATACTCCATCCATGATCTCCCTTTGGGACTTGATTCAAACATCACCTACATACCACAAGATGCTCCAAAAGGCTTTCTAGAAGATTGATATCTCACCTTCTGTCAAATCGAATGAGGTAGCAACCTTCTTTGATTATATGTAGGAAAAAAAGTTGGATATTGCATTCCCTCAAAATGAATTACCTCCACCTAAGGTCCAAAACAAACATGAGTCTCTAATGATAATGATTTCTATGAATAAAATTGGGATTAGGCATCCTCTCATCGATAATGGATCAGTTCTTAATGTTTGTAGTATTGATCTTCTAGACAAAATTGGCATGGATAAGAATCTCATAGAACCTAATGATCTTTCTATTCATGGCTTTGATAATGTTAGTAGGCAACCATTAGGGATAATCATGCTACCCATTAAGGTAGGACCTATGATTTTTCCTAACCCTATCCATATCATGTGGGAACCTCTTTCATATAATTTTCTCCTAGGTAGACCATGGATTCAAGACATAAAAGGAAGCCCATCTACTCTTCACCATGTGATAAAATATCAATATAATAATAAGATCTATATGGTTAAAGCGAATACAAAAAGATAATTCACAAGTCCAAGTCAAACATAACACTTCCAAATCTCTTAATACTTTGATTTCGTCTTTAAAATTTGAGCCATTACCTTTCAAGTATAATGATACTATGAATGCTCTCTTGGGTGATGATTGGTGGTCATTAGATTTTATACCTCATTTCAATGGGGAGTCTAAAATCTAACCATCAAAGCTTGAAGATTTAAATGTGGTAGCATCTAGTACAACTAATGATCAAAATAATGCTTCATCCTGTATGAGCATGAATTTTCACCCCTAACACAAATTCCCTTTTACCCCCTTTTACTTTAGAAAACCTAAGACGGAGGCTTAATTCCACTTAAGCTCACTATCCACATCACACTTGGAACCCTATTTGTGTGTCGGTGGAGGCATTTTTGTTGGGGACACTCGCACGACGCATAGACATTCTTGTGGCATGCTTATGTCCCTAGCAAATTCCTGTGGCTAGAGTCTGCAGAGATGTTACACTCTCGATTGGGAGTCAAAGTGTAACGCTCCTCTTCGGTTGGTCGACCCAAATATGATCATTTTTCATCCTTCCCTACATATTCTTCACTCTCTCTTTCATTCAAAGAGTTTTGCAAGATATTGGATTCATTCTCTCCATTTCTATTCATCCATTCAAGCTTTGTAGCAACACTTTTCACTCCATTGCAGCAATCTACCACTCCATCACTCTGATAGTGCGAGCGCAGGATGAACACCATTGCAGCAGAGGCTTGAGTTCCTCTCATTCACTCCTCCACAAGCCTTGAGCATTGTGGATGGAGGTGTTAAACTCCTCTCATCTCCTCTATCGTATTTGGTGGAGTAAGCGCGTACTATTTTGTAGTATCTTTTATTTACGTAGCTTGTATTTCCTTTCTTTATCTTTATTTCTATCGTTGCAAATTTGGTTGTCTGTGGAGGTGGAAACACCAAAATGGGGGTCTAACTGAGGAAGGCCCCTAAACAATCACAAAATTTCCCCTTTTAATGTGTGCAAGTGGAGAGATCTCGGAGCAAGCTAGAGAGAAGATTATTGTGTGAAATCTTCTTCATCACCCTTGCAGTAATATACTTCCTTTATCACATTCATCTATACATTTCATACTTCTTGATATTCTGTCATTCCAGAAAACTCTTAAACTAGGTTGCTAGTCCTTCCTTAGAGCTTAAACCTCGTCTCTCTATTTTTCTGGTTGTACGGATGCCAATGCACCTATGAGATGCCAACGCATCGCGTTGTCATCCCATAATTGCGCTTTTTTCCACATACAGAGAGCTACCTGAGACGTTGAGTTGACTCTAGAAAGTGACTCATCTAGTCTCCCTTCAGCTCTCGATATTGCAGAGTGATCGAAGGATACATAATCCTCATCATTCTCATCCCTTCTATCCTAACCATCCTTTAAACTAAGGTAAGTTAGGGTAGCCTTTCTGCTCTTGGCCTTTCATGACCTGGGGTCTTGTAATGGTTGGTCCCCCTCTCTTACACATCCTCAAGTACATGTTTTGGTGACGATTGGGTTTCATTAGATTTTTCACCCTCCTTTGTAGGAGAGTACAAAATCTCACAATCGAAACCTAAGGGATCTCACATTCCATTCTCTAAATCTTGTTCTACATCAACAAATCCAAAAACACCATTCCATGTTGGTGATGGGGGCTCTTTAGCTTTCATCCCTCGTGTGTTAGCAATGCATAACATTAAAAAAGTCAAGATTAATTTTCGTTCTTGCAAAAGAATCAATTATTCTCATAAGAATTTAGATAAGTCTTCTCCATCTAAGTTGGAAAAGTGTTATGGGCTTCGATATAAAATGATTTTTAAAAGTGTATATAATGAAAATATGAAACATGAAGTTAAGGATCATGTGAAGTCTATGTCATATCTTTCAAAAATGGGTTTAGGTTTCTAGCCTTCTTCTCCTTTGTCTACATCTTATCCTCCATCATCTACTATATTTAAAATATCATGTGGTAAGTGAGAAAACTTTTCTTCACAAGAGAAAAAATTGTCTCCTCCACCTTTATCAGAACAAGAGCATATTTTTTAGAGGCTTATCAAAGCTCTCTTGATTACTCTTCCTCCTCCAACACAAGAAATTTTATAGCAATAAATATTTATGTGCATATCACTGACTACATGGTCATTCCACCAATTAATGTTAGGCCTTGGGTAGTATAATACAACTCATTGATTGTGGTTCTCTCCCATGTGTTGATTCACCTAATCCCTCTAAATAATAATGATCTCTCTTCTATGGTGTTTCTCCTCACTATGTGCCATTTGTATATTCATGTCTTTGCTCATTGCCATTCATGGTGATGCAATATTAAGTGCAACCATATCTATTTATATGGTACCAACACGATAGTCTCTTGCCATATCAAATATGTTAGCATTTTAAAGGGGGCATATCATCCTACCTATTTTATAGACATCTTGTGAGATTTGACTTATTGACATACCCCTTTGGTGGTGTTATTGTTCATAATTCCCCCTGAGGGGTGGCTATCAATTCATCCCCTATGACATTAAGTGTTGATTCGTCCCCTATTACATTAAACTTTGATGCACTCCGTAAGGTGTGATTGGTAAAATAGTCCAAGGATTTGACATAATGAAACTTTTTGATTCATGAACTTGAGCATTTTTAACATGGACACCTAGCAAAACACAACTTACTTTCTAATGGAGCCATGTGTTTCATGGGTGATCTAGCATAACGTAGCTTTTTGATCCTTATGATAACACCATTTTATTTAACATCACATTTGATGGATGATTTTTGGTATTTGAGACAAATTTAAGACTAGGGTCTCTTTACCTTAATAACTCGAATATTTTTTAGTACTAACCCTTGTGTTTATGTTTTATTGTGTTTGCATTGTTTTTCTTATATTTTCCATGTCTCTACTTTGTGTCTTTTGTGTTTTTTCTTCTTGTATTATGTGTGTCTACTTTGTGTATTCTTTGTATAAGATGTATTTGCTTCGTGCAACATGATTTGTGTACTCTTTTAAAATGTACTTCATTGATTGTTCTTTGAAAGTCTTATGTGTGAGTGAATCTTTTCTTGTCGTATGTGCATGTTTTTTTTAACATTGTGGATTGATGAGATCCTAGGTTGGGGGCTTCCGCACCCCTCAATTTGGCCTCATCTTATCTTTTCAACATTTTTTTATTCCTTTAGTGTGATATGAATGTAAGATCATACTATCACTAAAGTAGGGGCTAAATGTAGAGTCAAAAATTGTCACCCTTGACAATTTCACACCAGGTTTTGCTCTCCCCTATGTGCTTAGACCTAATTATGCATTTAATTACCCATTTTATAAACTTCAAAAAATCAAACAATGAGAAATAAAAATTAGCATTTAAAATTCTCTCGACGCTTTGGGCCTCGAAAAGGATGGGTTTGGTCTAGGGCATGGCATGCCCTAGACCATCTCTTTTTGGACCTTTTTTGGATATGTCGATATCAATATTTTATTATTTGGATTAGTAAAAGTCATTTTTTGGCTATCAGTATTTGATTTTTAGGAAATTATAAGAATTGCATATAAATACTAGTCTTTTTCATCATTTGAAATCCTAGAAAATCTATTGATTAAATTGAAGATCTTAAAATCAATCAAGGAAAATTCAAGGGTAGAATTAGCAACATTATTATAGTGCTTTCATCAATCAAGATCAATCTTACAAGATATCAAGGAGAGAAGAAATTAGTTGCAAGAAGCTATCATGATCAATCATGCCATTTTGTGAAGATGTGTTGGGTTATCCTATACATGTTATCTACAAAAATCTATTATGTTTTGGGAACTAACCTCTTGAAAGTATATAAAGAAATCAAGGAATTCATCAATCAACATTTGTGGCAACTTGTGGTGTGACATCACTTCATCAAGGATTTCACATCAAGGTAACATTGTCATTCATCATTTATCATTTCAGTTAATTATTATTATTGTGGTCTTTGCTTGACCTAGGGTATGACCTCTTGATCATCACCATTTTTTGTACATGGAGGTGGAAATACCAAAATTGGGTTTGACTTAGGCAAGACCCTATACAACATAACCTTTCCCCCTCTTTTTTATGTGTGTAGATTAGATCTAGAGGTTTTAGTAGAAGAAAGATCCAGAAAAAAATAGTGCAAACCATAACCTACAATTCAAACTTTGTAAATTTTGGAAAAGAGGAGGCCAGTTTGGGGTGCACCATGCCCTAGACCTGTTATTTCAGCCTCAAATTTGTGTCACAGGTGCACAATACTCTACCTTAGATTTTTTTATTTTTTTGGAAATTTTAGTTTCATCTATGCGATAAATTACATTTTCAAATCTAGGGTTACATGTCAAATAGGCTTGCTAAAACGCACATCAAATTTATCTCTCCTCGCAACTCAAGATAAACATAAACCCTAGGAGGTTGGCTCTCCCTTATGGAAACAATTTAATCATAAAACCCTAGCTGGTTTATATTTGAATGTGGAGTCAAGTGAAAAGGAAATAACCTTAGTTAATCTAATTATATCAAGGATCACTTTTCCTACTCAAGTGAATAGCCCACTTGAGAAATGAGACCAAGAAACACAACCTTTTCCATGCCAATCACTAGTCAACTACTAGAAATACATTTTATTCCACTAATATGTACTTGTTAGTAATTTTCACACTTCAACAATCACATGTGTACTTTAGTAGCATCATATTCCTTCCTACAACACTTTAAAGCATGGACTGTCTTCAATAGAAACTAAAGTCACTCTAATAACTTAGTTGATATTTAGTAGAATCACATATCTTTCAATCACTTTGACAATGTAATTGACCTTCATTAGCAACACACACCTTTCAACAACACCTTGATAAAAATTAACAAGAATTAAGAAGAAAATTTCATCTTTATCAACACTTTAGTAGGGAAACCAATCTTTGGAAACACTTCAACATTTATATTCATCATTGTGGTAGAGATCTTAAGGAGATCTTCAAAGGTAGAAGCAATAAGAAGGAATATTAGTAAGATATCTATCTCTTTTAGAATGAACAATATTGCACACATAAAAAATTTGGATGATACTTTATGGTTTGGGGTTCAATCTTTCATAATCAAACTAGTGGGTTTTTAAACGGTTTTGGATGACTAAAAAAAAGTAGCTACTTAGAAAATTATCAATGGTAGTAAATCAAAGATAGTTTTTCTATAAGAGGTAGGTGCTTATGCATTGGGATTTCAAAGAATCACAATATTTGAGGTGGGATATCTTCCTAATTCTTATCTTGGTATGACTCTTATTGATAAAAGAATAATGATGAAGAAATGGAAGTCTCTAGTTCTAGCAAAATTTAGAATAGATTATCTTCACAAAAAGAAAGGTGAATGTTGATGGCCAGATGAATCCAATTAATCGAATCTTATTTAGAAGTGGTTTTTTAGACACTTAAAAATGTCCTGAATGGTATTACACATTTGAATCCTATATATTAACATCATTTCATCCTAAAATCCATCCTCTTTTAGCTTTTTTGATTAAATTAGCCTAGTTATTTAATTAAATGTCTCATTTTCATCTATTAACCTAATTGGGTTAATTCATCCCCTCTCACACTAACATTTCATCTTGTTAAATTGAATAAATCAAATTACTTAATTTAACCCCTATGTCTTATTTAATTAAATAAATTCTAGTTATTCTATTTATTTAATTAAATATCATAATCCCATGCCTTTCATTAAATAAATTAATTATTTAATGTTAAATCCTAAATTCCTCCAAAAGGGAATATTCCTATGGAATATCCCTCTCCTTTGCACATTAAAACTTTGTTTTAATTTGCTAAATGCTAATTTTCCTCACCCACTTACATGAGAATATTCTTTGAGAATATTCTCCCTCTTCACTCATTTAAAAAAAAGGGAATATTCTTCCTTGTAACAAACTTCTTGAGAAAGTTTTGAAAGTGTGCTTCTTTGCATGATTGTGAACCCTTGATTAAATATCAACTTGCATTCTCAACCCTTGATGAGAATCCATGATCCATACCTCCATCTTCTTTCCATCTTGACTATTGATTGATTCTTTCAATCTTTACCATCAGTTTCTTTTTGCCTATTCTATAATTAGAATTTGCATCTATTGAATAGGGATCCACCTTTTCAGAAAAAACTTATGCTATTGAAAATCACTCTCATTTGTATCCATATTTTAGGTTTAAAAGCATTTTGGGTTAATCTCCATGCATAATTAGCTTAAGAATCCATTAATGGCTTCCATGATAACTGAGCTTACATCCATTTAGTATATTTTGAATCTAGGAGTTGCATCTTTTGAATCTTATACACATTTAGCATAGATTGCATACATTTACATCAAACATCTTAGCTTTCATCATGTTTCACACACATCTCTCATCAATTTTCTTCAATAAAACTTATTGAAACAACCTCATTATCCAAGGGATTGGGAAAGGGTCGCCTTTCCTCATCAATGCGACATCACTCCCCCAATAGGATAAATTTTAATGTCTTAGAATAGATGTTTTTCAAGCTTTCATGTTTTAGCATGCTAGTTTTAATGGCTTCTTCATTTTTATTGATATTGAATATCTTATTAGGATTAATGCTTAGTGGATTAAATATGCCTCAAATCTATATGGATCAGGTGTAGCTAACCTATACTATGTCATTGGTCACATTTTGGTGCTAGAAAGAGGGTTGTACTAATCGAATCTGATGAATTTCTATTTAGATTTTTTTTCTTGTGTTTGCAGGTTTAGTGACGCACTTTGGAAAATTCAGGGATGCATTTGGGATGCGTCACCATACAACGATGCACTTTGGTTTCATTTTAGTGACGCATAATTAATTTAGCGATGCCTTATTAAATTTCATCACCGTATATTAAATTAGCGATGCTAAACTAATTTACATTCACTCAATGAATTTTATTATGGCGATGCTATTGATGTCACTATTTACTGCAGAGTGATTCACTTGATTTTTCAATATAGCGACGCACTTGCAATATAGCGACATATCTGATGAAAATTTAGTGATGCAATTTATTTTAGCGTTGCTACTTTCTAGTAAACAAAACATAAACCAAATTTTGACGTGTGCTTTAAATTTTGATTTCATCTGGTTTCTAACATGTCATTGACTTCTGGTTTTTATTTTTAAGGCTAACCGGTTTTACAGTTTTGGGAAATAAAATTTGAAGTGAAGGAGCATATCATCATTGAACTATATATTGCAACAAGATTTTTTACACTTATGAGGCAATTATAACCCATTTTACGATGCTTTACTTCACGTTTTAGGACCAACTAAATTTCCTTTGGGTTTAAAATTAACGTTCAAATTTGGCTAAAACTAAACCCACATATCCTTATTTTGCTACATCAGTTAAAATTGAACAAAACAATCCCAACAATTTAATTTGGTGCTTAAAATGAACTCATTATGCTTTTCAAGGTTAAAATGAATGTGTGTCTGATTTGCTTGAGTGTATTTGTTGTGTGTATCCACTCCCTTGCACTTCATGCAATCTTGGGTGAAGAGAAACACACAAGTATACTTTTCTTCTTGGAAGCGTCTATCCTCTCCCCTTGCACCTTTTGGAAACCTTGGGTGACAAAATAATTTTAAGCTTCACAATCTATGTTACCTTTAGTGAGCCTACCTCCCAACTTGTGAGAGGGAACGACCTAAGCAATACTTTCATTTTGGTCTGCTATATAAATAATTGGTGAGAAAAAAGTCAATAACTAGTTGGTGCAGATGTCTTAAACCAATGAATGTATCCCTTAGTATCTGTGTGATTCATCAAAACCCTTAGATATTTCTAAGGTTTGGGGGCCTCTTAATTGAGCGAATCATTGCATGTATAGGCACCAGTTTATCCTGAAAGTCCTGATTATGAACCTTTATTAATAGTGGCTCACCATTACCTCTTAAGCGTATTTTAAAGTAGTGCATTGTAATAGCACCGTTCCAAGAAGTTACTTACCATGTCCGGTTTTTGGTTGAGGCAATAAAGAAAATAGGGAAGGGACTCTTTTGCTTGGTGTGTCAAGATGTTACATTTCCTTGACATAGCCTATTTGTCCATTCCATCTTCTTGGATTAATCATCTCTGAAGGGATGATGGTAATCCTACTAAGAAATATGCACCCACTTAGGGTTGTAATTGCTTGAGAGTCAATTTAATACTTGCTTGATTCCAAAACATTTTCAAACAAACATCAACAAATTCAACAATATTTCAAACCCTTTGGTTTAAAGCATGGATACCCTTTGAAAATATTTGATATTGATACTTTTCCTAAGGATTTTATCCTTAGAGACTTGTAAATATTTTTTCTTATATCTCAATCTATACTTCCTAAAGTTAAAAAATGCAACTATGGCTCTAACTTCACGATTTTCACATAATGGACCTTGTGATATGAATGGTGTTTTAGACATAGACATTTAATTTAAAATTAAGCAAGACGAGTGTTTTTGGTAAAAATACTCATTAAGCAAGATAAACTCACAAATTGAACCCCACATATGTGCTTGATCTTTCACCTTATGACCATTTGGCATTTGATTACTCCAATTCAACAACCAAACCTCATGCTAACTATCATACAACCAAACTTTGAACTTATTGAAGGAGAAAAAATAGACATAACCAGTAGTTTGAGGAGTTTCACATTTGAGACAAAGGAAACACCAAACCAGTGGAGAAATGCAACAAACATCTTGGACAAACAAGAGCAAAAAGTTGATATTATGGTTGGAAGGCCTATATTACCATCTCCTGTGTGGAAATAGATATCCTCTTTTCATGATCATGTGCTTGTCTTCATGGTCTCTTGCAAAATCAAAACCCCTAAGCGAAGGTCCACATTCAACCACTTTAGACTTAGACATCATAGTGCAAAATTTATCAGAAAACAACCTTTAAAGCTTTACCATAATCGAGACAACTTGATAAGAAATTTGTATTATCGTCCTTTGTTGAATGAACCAAATTTATATGTCCAAATTTTCCCTATCATTTAAATCAACATCAATATTTTGTGTTGAGTTCCTTGTAGGGTAAAGCATTTTTCTCACTACCTTGGTCTTGCAAAAATAAAAGTTCATTCTAGGTTAACATTTTGGGAAAAACATTTCATCCACCCTTCATCAAATTTCACCTTTCACTTCACCAATCATTGTAAACTTTTGAACACACCAACTTAGCTACTTTGTGTGTGAAATGAATCCTTTTCCATGCATTTAGTTGAGTTATTTATCACCTTTGTGGACTAGTTTATCTTAAAGGTCATAAGTCTACCTCAAAGATTTACAAGTTCATTATCATCTTTATCCATACCAAAAACAAATCAAACCTATCATTGAAATTTTTGTCCCAAAAAAAATCAATGATCACCATCCACATCATTCATCCTTTTCATCTTTCACTCTCATCATTTCTCCAAAATGAATTAGAACATCCCTTTTTACCTAAATTTGAGTCAACTAGAGAGTTTAAACATTACAAATCTCAACATAACTCTCCCATAGGTGACCCAAAATTTATGGTAACAACAAGATCACAACACAAGAGAATCATGGAACAAACCAAAGTCCCATCTACCAAAAGTGATACCATTCCTCAAGAATTTTATCCAAGGAGTCATTCCACCCCCTCATAGCAACCCCAATATACAGTGGGACGATATGAGGTAGAAGACGTCAGAAACAATTCTTTTGAGCTCACTAAACAGGAAATCCTTGAGTATAAACAAGAATGAAAAGCCTTAGAGAAAGTGACTTCAATTCCCCCATCTTTTGTTGCACAAAGCTTGACCAAGGCTCGACTCCATCCATGATTCCACTAACTTCATCACTAGGGCCAAATCAAACACAAACTCCTAGTCTTGCTAAGGACTTTGGTCACACCCTTTCATTGGAAAGTAACACACTTGTGGGTACTATAGATACCAATCCTCCCTAAAACACCACTTGGACACCTACATTTGGTGCTCCTCCTATTCCAAAGAATCCCCTACACCCACATCAACCACTTACACTCCATAAATCCACAACAACCTTGATATTTTGACGGAAACCTTCTTCATTCATCACCACAAGTACCACGAGTGTGCCCAACGTTACATAAGGAAATATGAACTAAGTATCTCAAATAGACCAACAAGGGCATGTCAAAAACCTTACACAAAATCAATCCTTAACACAACAAGGGACCTCCTCATCTAGCCAACCCATTGGTGCATCAAACCCATTGGTTTCATAAAACATATCCATCCCATCCATCATCAACCCAAATCAAAACAACACCTTAGTTACAAACTCCATCAACCAAGGTAATACCTTGGTATCACCTCCAATACAACAAGGGAACCCCCTACACAAAAATCAAGGGAACCCTTTCAATCAATTGATCCAAGGTCCTAATGTGCCATTACAATCATAATACCTAATAGCACCATCATCATCATTACCATTGGTCCCCCACATGATGAAAAATCAAATGGGACCTCAAACTTACATTCCTCCATCCCAATCCACAATCCTACAAGGAAATTTAAACCAAGGTAACCTCGAACCGCTCGTTAAAAACCCACAACCCACTCAAATCATCAACACCCAAAACCCATCGCAAATGTCCCAATATCCAAATGATCCTACATTGCAAGAAAATGCCCTAGCTTTATAGAAAGCACACCTAGCTTATCGTAAATTCATCCAACAACAACAATATCAAGTAGCCCTAGCAACCCAACAACAACAATAAGCACAAAAAGCAGCCCTAGCAGCCCAACAACAAGAAGCACAACAAGAAGCCTTAGCAGCATAAAAAAATAAAAATTGTAAGTAGCCCTATCAACACAACAAAAACAACAACAAGCAACCCTAGTAGCCCAACAATAACAGCAAGCACAACAATCAACCCTATCAGCCCAACAAAAACAACAATCACAACAAGCAGCCCTAGCGACACAACAATAACAACAAGGACAACAATTAGCCTAAGTAGCACAACAACAACAAAAAACACAACAAGCAGCCCTTGTAGTCCAACAACAACAAGAAGCACAACAAGAAACCCTTGTAGTCCAACAACAACAAGAAGACCAACAACAAGCCTTACTAGCTCAACAATATGCCCACTAAATGCTTATGCAACAACAACAAGGTTTATATTATAACCCTCAATAGAGCATCATCAATACAAACATGTTAGGAACATATACACCATCACCACTATCACCTTCACAATATACCACACCACCATACACACCATACAACATCCCATCATATCAAAATCCCACGTATAATTCATCCACCATCCCACCATATCCAACATATATTCCTCCACCAAACCTGCAATACGATGTAGCATCGCAACTCAAGTCACTAATGCAAAAAATGTATAACATGAAAATGAGAAAGACAAGGAAGCCCCATACATAACAAAACCTATGTCCCTATCCATTCGATAGAAACATTGCAATGGTACATTTCCCTCCTAGTTTTGAGGTCCCTAAATTTGAAAAATACAAAGGGAGAGGAAATTCTATAGATCACATCAAGGAATTCAATGTCAGGTACATGGAGGTGGCCTACAATGATTCCTACTTAATTTTCCTCTTTCCACAGAGCTTAACAGGTCCTACCATGGATTGGTTCTCACAATTTCCTCTGGGTATCAAAACCTTTCAAGAAATCATTGATAAATTTATCGATCACTTCTCCTTAAACCTTGATATAGATGTGAGCTTAGAGGAGTTATATACACTCAAGAAAAATAAAGAAGAATCATTTGCTAATTTCTTGCAATGATGGAGACAAAGAGCTAGCAAAATCAAGTAGGGATTATCATAGTGAATGTTGATCCAGATCTATCCTTCCACTTGAAGATCCATTGTATTACCACTTACAACAAGCTTGTCCCTAGGGCCCTCAACATCGAGAGAGCCCTAATCTCATAGGGAAATATGCAAGCATAAAGACAACCATCCATCAACTAGTTCAAATGACAAGCCTCATGTCTAGGCTAAGAACAAGAATGTGTAAATCATGGCATGGTGGATGCTAAAGTGGTTATAAGTGCTCTAAGGCCAAACACCAATCAACCAACCATCACACAAGTTGTCCAACAAACAACATAACCATTGTAGAATAATCAATTCAACAACATAGAGATTCAACAATGATGAACCCCCAATTGAACAACTATCCTAAACACAAATACACATAATTGGGGGAACCTATTGAATCCATCATGAAGAAATTGGTAGAGTCAAACTTGATCATGCTTCCCAATTTTGAAAACTACCAAGAACATTAAGGGACACAAAACATCAAACTGTATGAGGCTCAAAAATGTTATCCAAGACCTTATAGAAGATGGAGACATACATGTTGAAGTACCAACCGGCATCCAAGATCTCAATATATACGAGAACCCTATGCCAGATCACAACAAAGAAAATGACAATGGAAAAGGGAAGACTTACAATAACGTGCAACATGTTTATTCCAATGTAGTTGCCTCTTGTGACAATGTCGTCACTGTCGTTACCATCAAAGGACCTGGTATGGAGTGTGGAGTCACCACATGATGTGGCAAGGTTACCATCCAAGGAGGCACATCCCAACCTAGGGCATAACCTTCATTGCCAACATCTAGCCCTAGCAACTACAGTCTCCTAGATCGGCTTAAGAAGACCCCCACACAAATCTCAATCTTGGAAATATTAAGTTTATCCCTTGCACACACACAAATATTAGAAAAGGATTTATTTGCTTCCTCCATCCATGAAAATATTAATATAGATCAATTTCAAGCTATGGTAGGGCATATCGCTATCCCTCACCTTCTCGAAACAAGACCTACCATTGCAGCCATCTCACAACCGTGCTTTACACCTTGAGTTCATTGTTCATAAGAAAAAATTTAAAAGAGTCTTAGTAGATGGAAGTGTTGGTCTGAACATTTGCACCCTTCAGTTGATCAAGAACTTGTTTTATTCAGAGGATTCTATTGAGAAAGCAAAGAGTACAACCATCAGATTATATGACAATCAAGAACGGGTATCGCAAGGCATCATCACACTACCCATCCAAGTGGAACTCGTCATTGTTGAGACCACATGCCAAGTGTTAGACCTTGATCTCCCCTACAACATCTTTCTTGGTTGACCCTGGATTCATGCCCTAAAATTTGTAGCTTCAAACTATCACCAATGTGTAAAGTTTCCTTTTGAGGACAAAGAAGTTACCATCCACGAAGATCCAGAGCCTTTTTACTACTACAAGAACCTTGAGGCCAAGTTTTACAAAATACCCAAAATCCATAAAACTGATGAAGGGTCTACATCCTCCTCCTCTTTATTTGTTGACCCATCATCCCTTGCATCTACCTTAGAAAAAAAAACACCCATTGTGCAGAACATTCCTGAGATCAAAGCAGTGATCAAGGATGATAGTTGTGGAGATTATAAACTACATAAGGACACTTTTGTGCTAGGAGAGATACCTATTTCTCCCAAATATCATGGGAAACCCACACCTATCAACAAAGTGGTTGAAACATTACAAATGGAATCTACCACCTTCACCAAGTGTGGGATTTAAACAAAGAAGATATCAATGAGGAGGATGTCTCTAAACTAATCTATCAAGATGACCGACATGTGCTCGTTTTTCCCATGGAAGATGACAATAAAGGCTTGCAACTAATGAAGGGATGGGAATACAACAAGAACAAGAAATTGGGACAAAATGATATTGGTTTGCTAGAACCCATCATTCCTAAGAAACGTCCTAAGAATATTGGATTAGGGTGTATTACTAGCAAGGTTACCATTCTTGGCAAAGATACTTCTGCTAAATGGGTTGAGGCTTCCTCTTGGTTACCAACATCATGTGATACTACCCTAGATGACTTCCCCCTCAACATTGTTGACTTAGTTGAGAATAACTCTCTCTTCATGATATCCACAACATCTTTCACCCCAAATGACCAAACCACTGAAATAAGACTAGTCTACCCACAACTCATTGACTAGGACCAACAAGGACCACCGATTCTAGTTTTATTTGAAAATGATGAAGCAATCTCAAAATTTGTGGGACTCAGTAGTGACTTACCATGGGGAGATCACACAATTGGTTTTGTAATAAAGCTAGACAAATAGGCATACTACGGGCAGATGATTAAATCCTTCAATCACAAAATTGACGATATGAGAATAACATGCAGATCTTTGAGTGAAAACCACACTATGGCACTTTCAGATCCTAAAATAGTAAAAAGAAAGGACACATCTAAGGGTGAAAACCTCTCTAAGGCACCCAAGGATGAGGGATTAAATCTTCCCCTTAGTGAAATGCATCCAGGAAAGTCAACATTGTTAGCAAAGAAGGCTACTCCAGTAAATGTAGGCACAAAAGAAGCACCCAAGATAACTTTCTATACCAAATCCTTGTTGGATGAAGAACATAAAAACCTAGCAACACTCCTAAAAGAGAAAAGAGCCAACTTTACATGGTCATACACAGATATGTCAGGGCTCAATACAAAAGTGGTTGTGCACCATCTAGTAGTCTATCCTAAATCCAAACCAGTGAAGCGGAAGTTGACAAAGATGCACCCTCAAATAGCACTCTTGGTAAAACTTGAGTTACAAAAGATTCTTGACGTCAGATTTATCTGACTGATTGACTATCCTAAGTGGGTTTCCAACTTGGTACCAGTCTCCAAACCCACCGAGGCATCAGAATATGTACAAATTTTAGAGACTTAAACAAAGCATTCCAAAGGATGATTTCCCTTTTCCTAACATCGACATCATCATGGATTTAACAATTGCACATGAAATTATATCACTAATGGATGGCTATTCAGACTATAATCATATCATGATCGCCAAGGAGGATCAATACAAAACTGCATTCACTTGTCCATGGGGAACATATTGTTGGAACATGATGCTATTTGGGTTGAAGAACGTAGGAGAGACCTATCAAAGAGAAATGACCCTCATATTTCATGATATGATCCAAAAAATAGTTGAAGACTATGTGGATGGTATTTTGGCCAATTTAAAGAAAAGGAGTGAGCACATAGAAGTCTTAGGACCCATCTTCGACAAACTTGAAGAGTATAAGGTACGATTGAATCCAAAAAAGTGTGTCTTCAGGGTTACATCAGGGAAGCTTCTTAGCTATATTGTGTCACAAAGAGGGATAGAAATTGATCCAAAAAAAGTGAAAGCCATCCTAGACATGGAACCACCATAAATATTGAAGTAGATGAGAGGGTTACAAGGAAGGTTGCAGTCCATTAGAAGGTTCATAGCGTAATTATCAAATAAAATCAACCCTTTCTCACATCTTCTCCATAAAGGAATAACTTATAAGTGGGATGATAAGTATAATAAAGCCTTCGAGGTGATAAAGGACTACCTATTGACACCTCCAGTGCTCATGTAGCTAATACCAAACAATCCATTAATCTTGTATATCTCAGCAATATCAGAAGCACTAGGGGCTCTTCTAGCCCAACATGATGAAATGGGAAAGGAAAGCGTCATCTATTATATCATCAAGACCTTGGTAGGCTATGAAATGAGTTACTCATCCATTGAGAAAGTGTGCTTAGTAGTGGTTTTTGTTTCACAAAAGTTCAAACATTACATGTTGTCACACCAAATCAAGCTTATTGCAAATATTGACCCATTGAAATACCTATTATCCAAAGTAATTCTCGATAGGCGAATGGAAAAATGGGTAAGTATCTTGACTAAATTTGACATAGAGTATGTCGAGCACAAGGCAATCGAAGGATAAGTAATCGCAAACCAATTGGCAGAAGCACCTATCTATGCAGGGAACCCTTTGATATCTAAATTTCTTGATGAATTAGTGTTCCTTGTCAATAAAATAGATTAGTGGAAAATTTACTTTGATGGATCATTTTCCCAACATGGATTGGGGGTGGGTATTCTCTTTATCACCCCTCAAGGTGACTATATTCCAAAGTCATACCGGTCATCATTCCCATGTACCAATAATATTGTTGAGTATGAAGCTCTAATAATAGGTCTAAGGATAGCAGTTCAATGGCAAATCCAAGAGTTAAAAGTCTATGGGGACTCACAATTGATTGTCAACCAAGTCAACAACGACTACCAAACTAAGGATGATAAACTCACTCCTTATAAGAAGATGTTAGAAAGTCTTAAGGAATTTTTCATAGATATAAATTTTGAGCAAATACCTTGTATGAACAATAGAGCAACATATGCCATGGCAATAATTGGATCATTGTTAGATATGCCGCACAATGTCCTTCAATGTGAATTCTTGGTAGAACAACTTCTCATACTAGCTTTCAAAATCCCAAAATCTAAATTTGCATGTGTAATCATTGGTCCTAATTCCCCGTGGTATAATGATATATTCACCCACCTTAGCAGAGGAAACCTCCTAGTTGATATCACCTCCAACCTTTTAAGAAGGTGTCCTGATTCATGATCCTAGGTGATACCCTTTATCACAAAAGCATCGAGGGGACATTACTACGATGTATCAACCAAGAGGAAGCCTTGACTGCCTTAACAAAAGTACATAATGTCATATGTGGTTCCCATTCTAGTGGTATGAATCTAGCTAAGAAACTATTGAGGATGGGGTATTACTATCTAACCATGGAAAGAGAATCTCATCAGTGCATACAAAAGTGCTTCCAATGTCAGCAACATGGAGATCTTATTCATGCTCTGGCTTAGGAGTTACAATCAATGGTCACACCTTGGCCTTTCTCGTAGTGGGGGCTTGACCTCATAGGAAAGATTACTCCCACCTCATCTAACTGCCACAAGTTTATCATAATAGCCACTAAATACTTTACCAAGTGGGTCAAATCCATCCCTATGACTTACATAATGGGGAAGCAAATCTCCAAGTTTATTCTAAATTACCTCATCTGTCATTATGGTGTTTCGCATACACTTATCTCAGATAATGGAACACCCTTCAAAAATTAGGATGTACAAGAGTTATGTCATCAATTTAACATCCAACATCGGTTCTCTACCCCATATTACCCCCAGGGCAACATGAAAGTTGAGGCTACAAACAAGACCATTTTGAAAATCCTAAAGAAAACAGTCAACAAAGCTGGTCGTGACTAGCATCTATAGTTAAATCCCACCCTTTGGGCCTATCAAACCAGTATCCACAAACCTATAGGTGCAATCCCATTTTCCTTTTTCTACGGATCAAAATCCATCTTACCTATTGAGGTCGATCTTCCTTCATTGCGAGTGTCACTGCAAAATCTGATCACTAATGAAGAGTACAGAGTATCTCAGCTAAATGAGTTAGAATTCCTGGATGAGCCTCGTCTTGACGCCCTTAATCATTTGCAAGCATTTCAAAACAAACTAAAATGGAGCTATAATAAGAAGATCAAGATTCGATCTTTCTAGGTAGGGGATCTTGTCCTCAAGAAAAATTAAAAGAACGTTCCAGATTAGGAAAATAAAGGAAAGTTTGAGCCTAATTGGTTAGGCCCATTTGTTGTCACAACAAGCTATGGATCAAGAGCTTACCAACTATCAATGCTTGAAGGTGAACCCTTGTAGGAACCTATCAACAGTCTACATCTTAAAAGGTTTTATGTCTAGGTTTGAAAGGTGTGAATTTGGAAATACAAAAAAATCAAAAAATGACAAAAATTCAAAAAAATAATAAAAAGGATTGAAAACAGTAAAGAAAAAAATCATCCTCTAGTGAAAACCACCTTCGTGGTGCTTTGGGGAAGTAGCTTGGTGAAAACCTGGCAAATAGGTGCCTTGCATAAATAAAGCACATCCATCTATCTTTGGCTCTTTAGCTTATAATTCTTGGCATCACATCCATCCATCGCATCATTTAGCCTATTCATTCCATCGCCCATCTGCGTATGTATCATAGCTTGATATTGTGAAGTATTATATTCCCCTTTTGTACTACTTGGCATATTCCAAAGGTCGATTTGTCTTGCCTATAACAAGGTAGTCTATCACATTACACTAGGGGCAATTCATTCTGGATCGGATTAGGTTCTTGTATATCTTAAGGTTATTGGAAACTTCATCAAAAATCCCAAAAACATTCATAAAACATTCATCAAAAAATCTAAAAACATCAAAATCCTGTACAGCTAAAATCCAAAAAAATTCAAATATTGTAAAGTCAAAAATCCTAAAACATCCAAAACACATCAAAATTCCTAAACAGGTCAAAACATTGAAAATCCAAAAAGATTACCATGTCAAACTACGAGTCTCTGCTCGCTTGAATGTAGGCAAGGCCATCATTGATGTGCCCCCGAGACACCCTAGGTCAGTCCTCTGATAGTCCATCATAATAAACTGGCAATCCATCAAATGTTCATATCTCATCAACAATAAGTCAAGTCAGTAGAACTGTGTGGTCTATGCGTGTACAACATAGGCAAATCTTATCTTTGATCAGTGCTCGAGGCCACTAGGATAGTCTTTTAGGTTAGGTTCTTGGTCAAATCTCAGAAAACCCCAAAACATTTGAAACTTAGGAAAACACAAAAACATTTGAAAACTTAGAAAAACACAAAAACATTTGAAAATTGCAAAAAACCCAAAACATTGGAAAACCCTAAACAACCTCAAATAATTGAAAATGAAAACATTCACATAAACTTTCAAAAAGACCAAAAATAGCCTCAAAAACATTGAAAAACCCTAAACAACCTCCAATAATTGAAAACGAAAACATTCACATAAACTTTCAAAAAGACCAAAAATAGCCTCAAAAACATTACAAAATGTAAAAAAAACATTGAAATATTCAAAAAATCCAAAACCACCCATCCCATTTCAATTGCAACCACAATAAACTTCCATCCATAATAAATCGACCGTCACACTCACCCTTTGGTAACATAAACAAAAAAAAAGTACAACAATCAACAAAAGTAGAACCTTTAAATGCAACAATTTAAACTCTTGATCATTATCAAACATGTCAATCAAACCTTATATTAATGACCTTTCAAACAACCAATCAACCCATCATCATCCTGTACAATGCATGTCCTAGGATATATCTTTTTGATAATTGGCATCATTTTGGATATCACTTTGGATATTTATCCTCAACACATCACACCTTTGGCAAGAGATATAGATAACACTGGTTGTTTGTCTTCGATCTTTTCTTATGATTTATCTCAATGACTCATTCTGAGGACCTCTCGATAATGTATCAATGATTTAGAGAGAAAGGAATGGGGCATTGATCATTATCTTTAGTTTTTGGTGCTTGTGGGTATTCTTGTAAAATAATCTTAGCACATACTTGCTTAGTTACGTGTAGGGAGGTTGTTTGGCATACCTTGTTGACTATTGTGTATGCTTTGGTCCAAGATATTCTAAACTTCTAAACTACATTGCAACAAGGTTTTTGTATGTCAAGATGTGAACAAGAACTATCCTATCTATTCACAGAGTCAAAGTCCATTACACTAGACACCACACCATCTTGGTTATCAATACCAAGATGCCTCTTATCTATGTGTTATATCAAAATAAAGGAATGACAGAAAGTCCCAATCTCAAATATGAGCAAAATCATCCATCTCATCGCCATAATCTAATAAAGTCTCGATGGATCATGGACTTGTTGGACTTCTGAATCAATCTGAAATCAATGGGTAATCCATCTCATTCTTCCATCCATCTTATTCTTCTTATTTTTTCTATCTTTTACTAGCAGTTCTATCCAAGTGTTGAATTTGTGTGATATATCAAAATATACATGAGGCTACCCATGGTTGATGACTGTCTATACATCATAAAATTTGTCTACATCAAACATTTTATCTTTCTAGTCCTCTTTGAGTTGAACCTATGTTTCATCTTTGTCAAGAGATCAACCTAAAATTACAATTTCCACTCGATCTCTTGAGGGGGCAGGGTACTAGCTTAATTCCTTCTACTAGGGCAATAGTGGGGCATCCAAAAATCAATTTATTTTTTATTTTTTTATTTAAGCAGCAGTTTTAATCAAAAAAGCGTTAGTCTTTCAACCAATGTAACAAGTACCTCGCTTCAAAGAGGGGAGAAATGTAGACACTTAATAATGTCTTGAATGGTATTACACACTTGAATATGATATATTAACATCGTTTCATCCTAAAATCCATCCTCTTTTCACTTGTTTGATTAAATTAGTCTAGCTATTTAATTAAATGTTTCATTTTCATCTATTAACCTAATTGACCTAATTGGGTTAATTCATCCCCTCTCACACTAACATTTCATCTTGTTAAATTGAATAAATCAAATTATTTAATTTAACCCCTATATCTTCTTATTTAATTAAATAAATCCTAGTTATTCTAGTTATTTAATTAAATATCCTAATCCCACCCCTTTCATTAAATAAATAAATTATTTAATGTTAAATCCTAAATTCATCCAAAAGGGAATATTCTTGTGGAATATCCCTCCCCTTTGCACATTAAAACTTTGTTAATTCTCTAAATGTTAATTTTCCTCGTCCACTTGCATGAGAATATTCTCCCTCTTCACTCATTCACAAAAAAAAGGGAATATTCTTCCTTGTAACAAACTTTCAACAAACTTCTTAAGTAAGTTTTGAAAGTGTGCTTCTTTGCATGATTGTGAGTCCTTTATTAAATATCAACTTGCATTCTCAACCCTTGATGGGAATCCATGATCCATGCCTCCATCTTCTTTTCATCCTGACCATTGATTGATTCTTTCAATCTTGACCGTCGATTTCTTTTTGCCTATTCTATAAATAGACTTTGCATCTATTAAATAGGGATCCACCTTTTCAGAGAAAAGTTATGTTTTTGAAAATCACTCTCATTTGTATTCATTGGTTTAGGTTTAAAATCATTTTAGGTTAATCTTCATGCATAATTAGCTTAAGCATCCATTAATGGATTTTATGATAACTTAGCTTGCATCCATTTAGTATATTTTGAATCTAGGACTTGTATCTTTTGAATCTTGTACACATTTAGCATAGATTGCATACATTTACATCAAACATCTTAGTTTTCATTGTGTTAAAATAAGCTTTCATCACATTTCACACACATCTCTCATCGGTTTCATCAGTTTTATTCAATAAAACTGATTGAAACAAGCTCATTATCCAAGGGATTGGAAAAGAGTCACCATTCCACATCAATGCAATACCACTCCCATAATAGGATAAATTTCAATTTCTTAGAATAGACGTTTATCAAGCTCATGTTTTAGCATGCTAGTTTTAATGGCTTCTTCATTTTTATTGATATTGAATATCTTATTAGGATTGATGCTTAGTGGATTATATATGCCTCAAATCTGTATGGATCAGGTGTATTTAACCTATACTATGTCATTGGTCACAGGTTCATAGATATATGTCATGTCCATATTTTGTATCTTTAGAAAGATTACATATCATATTAGATATCCAAAGAATATTTTATGGAGTGGGATGGAGAAGAGTGTTAGGGTTCAAGCAAATTGGAGCAATAAACATTAACAATTATATGCAAATTAAATAACCCAGTAATAGCAATGAAGAATAACACAAATGGCTCACCCAATATGGGCTACATCCACATAAACTTAGCCATCCAATGATTTTATTATCCAATGCAAAACATATTACAATCTCGTGAATGTCATGCCATAACTTAAATCTCAACTGCTTATAGCAAGCTTATTGGAAGCTTCTAGAATTAGGGTTTTACAAAGTCATACAATATTTGCATGATCAGTCACCACATACCAACAAAGAGGAATTATTGCTTCATAAGATAGAATCAAATGTGCAACAAAGAATTTTTAAGGGATTAATTTTTCGACCTTATAAGTGTTGGGAAAGATGTGTTGTACACCTTGCATAATACTAATAATAACATGAATAATATAAAATAAATATTTGATTGTGGTGCATCTTATATATGTGGATACCACATGAATTAGGCATTCTTGGGGACTCTTGTATGTTGTATGAGACATTAGGATAAATATTGAATGTGGGTGTCACACTCAAAATATTTAATATTAGAAAAATTTAGTACCAAATATTTAATTTTGGGGTCATGGTTTAGTGAGCTCATGTTTTTGAGGCACATAGTTCATGTATTAGTGGTTTTTTTTTACCACTTAGTGGCTTTTCTTGAATTTATTTCTATTAAAAACACATGCGTAGTTGTTGAGGTTGGCACATGTGTAACCTTTAAATTATTGGATAAGGTTGGATTGAGCATCTCTTATAAGTTGCATATGTAGAAGGATGGATTGGGATGTGTGGCTACATGGCTCTCTTTTCTTGTTCATATGGAGGAATACAACTAGGGTTCTTGATGCTTCAATACTTTGCATGGAGTCTAATTTGCAAATTTATTGTAATCTTGTTTCTTGAGATAATAAATTGAGTTGTGTGGGTAATTTTGAAGGCTATTTTTCCCCTTGAGAGGCCTTTTCCAGGGTAAATTTGGTGTTATCTTGCGGTATGTTTTTTATTATTTTGCATTGTGGAATATAGATACCTGTTTTTCATATTTTTCTCTCATAAGAGTTATTTGGAAATTATTATTATTGCTATAAATTTCTTTTCATTTAGTATTTGATCCTACTTGTCAAGTTGTGGAAGGAGACATTCTTGGTTGTTAACCCTTGGTGTGAGTGGAGTGGAATATTTTTTATAGTTGAATCCATAGTCTTGTATAAAAATAATGAAATACTTCAATGTTTAAGGTGTGTTTGTAGACTTGGAATGTGACAAATATAAGGTTTTGTGATGATTTGGAAAATGGATTTTTGTGGGTTCTTTTTGTGAGGGTTTTAGAGGAATTTTGTTTTAGATAATCTCCAATACCAAAATATACCTCATCATTGAGTTCAAAAAGCCCAAAAATGTATGGATCCATATAAAACTTAATAGAGCTTGGAGGTAGAAATTTGTGTATTTTTTAGGGGCATGGAGGAATCTTTGTAAGTATGTTTTGTATAACAAAAAAATCATACAAGCATACAAATCACTATCCCATTAGCATATTATATATATTATTCATTGCATGCACCATTGTATAGCATCATGTATGGACACATAATTAAAAAATATATGTATTGGCTAAATGCTTGCACCAACATTATGGCTTTGGTTCATGAGCTTTTTAAGGGCCAAAATCCCTAGTTCTATGGATGACCAAGCTCTAGGATTTGGTTTCTAGTTGCATGGGGGGGGAATGATCTATCAGATTAGTTGATGAGGTCTAGGGCCTTCCTATTGGCCAAGCCACTAGAGGTGGTACAATTTTATATTGAAACGTCGATGTTTATAGCCACCATTATTCTTCTAGGGAATTGCTTAATTGGGACATCACTACTAGTAGAAGTGATCCCACTGCCACCACTAATGGCACTACCAGATAACTACCCAAATAGTGCTTGGGGTATTTTTATTTGGCCTAAAGGGGCATGGTTTTTCATTTGAACATAAATCCTTCATAGGATATCAAATTTTTATCTTCTTATAGTCAATGGAAAACTCTTTTCAAGCACTATGTAATGGTGTCAATAATTTTTCTATATTTTATATATATGATAAAAAAATGCTAATTTAAGCTAATTTATCTATCATTGATTCAACAAGTAATATCATGTGCCCATAGTGTCAAATTTTGGACTTCTTATAGGTGATAGAGAGAATTTTCTAAGTACTCCATAATAGATAAAGTTTAGTAGTGTTAATATGTTATTTTTTACTTACATTTTTATAAATTTATTTCATGGAATCCTTATTTATGGTTACTTTATGGATTTAAGACAAATGGAATCTAGATCTGATTTGGTGTGAATCATAAAAAGATCTACATGTTAATATATAGTTTTCTTTTTTTGACATGGTTATTAATTTGATGTGAGTCTACATATTAGATTTTGAGATCTAAAAGTTGTCATTTTTTAGGCTATATATACCTACAAGTTGCATAGATAACTCAAATTCAAGCCATCTATACCCATATATCTTTTAGTGTTGATATACATTATTTTGGTTAGCCTTGTTTGGTCACTTGGTGCATTAGTAGATTTGTTACTATGAGGTAAAGAGATGTTTTTACCCATGATAGTTATATTTTGGGATCTATAGTTATTGACTATGATGTATGAGAGATTCTAGATCTTGATTCAAAGAGAGTTTGATGTAGGTACATTGAGGGTGGTGATCATGGTGTCATGGAGAATCTTGTATACATTGATCTTTGGCAAGACTTAATTGTTTACATGGATACATTGGTGGTGGTGATGTCTTGATTCCTATATTTTAGGTGATGGTTTATCTTCTTGGTTTGTAGATCATGGTTCTACTTTATTCTCTAGAGTTGTTGGTGTTATAGTTGACTATTTTGATTGTGCGAGGGTCATGGGTGATCTTCAATTAGAATATTTTTATCACAATCTCATGTGTAGCTAAGTATCATGATCCATTGGGAGCTTTGATAGTGATGTGGATTTATCACTTTGTGATGGATGATATTTTTAGTAGTTGTTGGTGTCATGAGGAGCTCTTGGATTAGATACCTCTTATATATAGTGAGATTTCATTAACATATTTAGTTCTATTAACAATATCTATACTTATCTTCATGTGATTTGGAGATGTTAGCATCTTGTTACCATGAAGTGCTCTTGAAGTCTTTGGTTTAGGTGTCAATTATGATTTGTTGGATTGATAGATGATCTTTGGTTTAAAGGATAGATGTTATTGTGCCATGAAATACTCGTCATTACTAGTTATATTCTTGTAGTGATATAAATGTTCTTAAGAGAAAATTTGTTCATTAGAATCATATGATCTTCTTTTCAGGATACTAAGATCACATTATCAAAGAGGGTACTTGATTTTACAACTAGAGCTTTGATAGTGATTTGTAATCTATTAGAAGAGTGTATTATGATCTTTTAGTTCTTACAATGTTTTTGATTAAGTTAAAAACATGTTTTGAAGGGACCCCGAAACCCTTTAACAATAGATAAAGATAGAATAAAACATTAAGAGTTCTTGAAAAAAGATGAAAATCTGCCAGAAAGGAAAAACCAAAGACCAACATAGAGGCAGCAAAGAAAAAAACCAGCAGGAAACCTAAGCTAGATTTCTCAGAATGTTTGCAACTTACTTTTCCAAGTTATCCATGTTGATAGTTGCTTTCTTCATCTCCTAAATTTCCACAAGAGTCTTGTCCATCTTCCTTTTCAAGTTGGCTTTGGTACGTTTGCTAGGCTTGAATCCTTCAGGTTGGCATTGTGTTTTATCATCCTCAACCTCCACCACAACTTTAACCTGATGTGCTCTTTCCAGGCTCTCGACCATCATATTCATGGTCCTGGCAGTGGATTTGAGGATTTTGTGGCTCATTTCCAAAACTTTCTAAATAGAATCTCTTACATTCTTTAGCCTCCCCTCAATATCATAAAGCTTCCCATCATGGTTGTTCTTGAAAAGGTCCAAGTCCTCCACAGTTTTCTTCAAGCACTCAACCATATACCTCTTTTCATCTTCAGTCCACAGATCCTTAACTCTATATTTATCCTTGCTCATGTTACCAGTCTCCTCCACCTTTTCCGGCCTGCTATTATAAGCCCTTTGATTGAGCTTAATTTCCTTTATCTCAAAAAAGGCCCACCTGAACAGATGAAAAAATCAACAGAACCATTGCGGGCAATTGCAAGGATGTCAGATGGGTACTCACTCTCAGCTTTGAAATAGTGATCATCTTCCTTTAAGTCATCAGGGAACCGAGGCTTGTCCTTCATATCCATGGCTGGATAACTGGAGTACTTAGATGGACTGGTATGTTGGTATTCCTCTTGATCAGTGTGATAGGAGGGGTTCTCCTCCATTTTTCGTTTACCCTTCCCCTTGGGAGAAACGCTAGGTGTTCCTTTCGGGTTCAATTTGGAAACATCAAACCCTAGATAGATAATCTTAGCCCTGCTAGTTGAAGTCATCGTACTAGGTTTGGGGAGGGTGCATGCTTTAGGTTTGCATTTGGGTTTGCCCTTCTTCTTATCTCTCATAGGGTGCTCATCCTCCCCTTCCATTTCAGTATCCCACTCATCCTTCTCAGAATAGCTATCACCCAACTCCTATTTCTCATGTGGAGAAGGGGTATGTTGGGAGATGGTCGACATAGCCTTAAAATATTCATAAACAAGCACAAGAAAACCCTCATGGATTATGGGATATCTCACCGGATTAGACACATGCTCCTGTAGGTTCAAATTTAATGAAGTAGAGAGATAATAAGGAAGGGAAACCCTAACCTAGTGCCTGAAGTGATTCAAAAGCACAAAGTGATACCCAAAAACTCTGGTGTATCTCCCATCCAAAGTGATGTATTCCATAATCACCCTCAATACCTCCCTCCACAAAAACTTGAGTTTAGTGGCATCATAGCTAGTCTTAGTAGCTCTCAGCAAGTACTCCCTCTCCTTGTTAGTGCGTAGAAAATTCTTAATCGCCTGATCAGAGAGCTTCCTATCTCTGTAGAATTTTAGACCCTCCATAGGCATCCCAGTGACATCTGAGATCAATTGTTCGTCAATTGTCACTTTCCTCTTGAAGAGTTTAATTCTACCATTGTTCCAATCCCTAGCAAAGGCCCTAGTAACCTCTTGATTCCTGCCATGAAGCTTCTCCATATAGTCTGCAATGCCTCCCTTCTCCAACACCCTCCACAATTTATCATTGGTCTTCAACTCTTTGCATTTCGCCGGTTCCAATCTACAACGATCACCACCCATTCTATCTACAATGCAAGCTTTCTTCGAAGACTCCAAAATACCTCTACAACAGAGCACAAAAACACCCAAAAAGCATGCGAAGTACCGAAGATTAATTAGGCTATTAAGTCCACAGTACTCCATCCCTTGATGAAACATGATGAGACAGCAGTTCTGAGGTACTTAGAAAGACACGCCTTCACCTTAATCATTATTCTGAGAGGGAAATTGAATTTTCCCGTGGATACGATCATACTTCATTAGTTCCTACAATGTTACAAATAGAGTTTGGTTGGTATTTTATGATCGCTTGTACACCCATGTCAAATTTGAGTGGGGCTAGTGATATCTTATTCTTGGAGATCATGTGCTAAGATAATTACTCTTTGATGAGGTTTCAGTAGGAAGAGTGAGGAGCCTACACTTGGAGTTTGATGTGAGTTCAACATGGACTTGTTAAGGAGATTATTTATGGAGACAATTATTATGGCTTGGTGTATCTTAGGAGGAGAATCCCATTCCCCATTCTTGGTCCTCTTGGTAGTGAATGATCTTATAAATATTACCCGCCTATTTTTTAGACATATTATTTCTTTATGTCTTGTCTTCCCATATGTTCTTGAGTCTTTAACTATGAATGTTAGTTCTAAGGACTTGTTTAAGGAATATATGCATGTTTATGGTTTGTTATATCGGATCTCAAATATCAATGTGCTTTAAAGAGAATAAGATATGGTTAGTAGCTTTGGACATATTATATTGATGTGGTAATGGTTGTTTGATCTTCCTTTAGTTTGAGAGGATTATGTATTGGTTAGTTTATGGATATATATTGTATGTTTGACCTTGGAGTTAAATGGTTGAATGCTAAGAATATTTTTCTATTTAGGATTTGGGGAAGGAGATCTTGTCATAACTTTAGCACATTGGTGTTTGTAGAAGGACATGGTTTTGATTTATAGGCTTTCTCTCTTTATGGTTTATTGTGTTTTTTTGAAGGTTCATGTTCACGTGACATTGGAGCTATGTTTTCATAGAGATATTGTGATCATTAATCTTGTGTTCATTTACTATTCTTGCAGTTCATTATTTTTTAATAATAGTATGAAGGCTATTTAATCTCTTTCTTCTATGATGTGGAGAACTTAGGAGAGCTATGGAGATTAATGGTGAGTTATTTTTTAGTGGTTTAGTTTGTGTGTATGAAAATCAATATATGGTTCTTTGACACCATTTGATAGAGGATTTAGCCACATCCTCTATGTGGGTACTATTGGTAGAATTTTGGATGCTTTATTTGAAACTTAACATTACCCGTGCAATGGGATTTCTAGGATGTATATGTCTCCTTTGTTGGGTGTTCTCATTATAGTATGGTGAAGGTCTTAAGGACTTCCTTATGGAGGATAATGTATATATAGGGACTTTCCCTACTTGTGATGATGAGTATACCTTATTTTTTGAGGTGTGGCTAATTGGATGTGTTAGAAACTATTTGTGGTTTCTATTCCAACGTTTGGTGAGTTTTTAGTAGCTACTCAGGCCTATTTGTTACCATTGGATGAAAAGTATTTTTGAATATCAATTTGATGTAGGATTCATGATTCTATGTGATAGTGAGTGTGTCATATCCTTTGGATAAGATTTTATCTTTCATACACCAGGATGGTGGTCACCTTTATTGATATTGCAAATATCTTGATAAAGACATGGATATTTAGATGGTACATGTTGGATATAGAAATTGTTCCCTTGGCAATTAATTTTACTTTTGACCCCTTATGCAATGTATAAAACAAGTGAGAGAATATCGAGAAAGGTGTGTTGTGTACCTTAAATTTAATATTATCACTTTAATATGTAAAATAAATTTATTTAATTGTAGTGTACCTTAGAGATGTAGATACCACATGGGTTAGGAATTCTTGGAAACACTTATATGTTGTATGGGAAATTGGGATAAATATTTAATGTAAGTGTTACATTAGAATAATATTTAGTTTTGGGAAAACTTGGTACTAAATATCAAATTTGGGGTCATAATTTAATGAACTCATGGATCTAAGGTACATGATTTATGTAATACCACTTAGTGTTTTTGTGCAAGTTTGTTTATTTAAAAGCAAGCACACAAGTAGTTGTTAAGGTTGGCTTGTGTAACCTTTAGCTTATTTTCTAAGGTTGGATTGAGCATCTCTTGTAGGTTTCATATGTGGAAGCATGGATTGAGATGTGTGGCTACATTGTTCTCGTTTTATTTTTTACATGGAGGAATGCAACTAGGGTACTTAATGTTTCAAAAACCTTGTAAGGGGACTCTGCAAGTGTATTGGGACCTTGTTTCTTGAGATAATATAACAAGTTTTTGGGTGCTTTTGGATGTTGGGTTTCTCTTTTGAGAGGGTTTTCCCAAGACACATCTATTTTTACCTTGTGGTATATTTGTTGTTCTTTTGTGTTGTAGATTGTGAATAATTATCTTGCATATTTTTTCTCATGATTTTTATGTGGAAATGATTATTAGTTTTACAAAGTGAGAAGATGAATAAAACTTTAGGAACAAAATTATTTGAAGAATGCATTTAGATAAAGATAAATTTTGGAGCAAAGTGTTGCATTCAAAGTATGTAGATAACTATTTTGAAGGTAGGCTCTTTTTGTAGGAAAGCTTAATGCAGGGATACAGTAGATTTATAAATTTAGTAAGCTTTAATGTTGGTTTTAACATAGGATCTTTATAAGAAATTAGGGTGATGGAACATTATCAATTTTTGGGAAGGTGCGTGAAATATAGATTTTTCTCTTTCAAAGTTTGAGTAAGTAAGGATCTAAGAGTATATTTAAAAATGTTATGTAACTCCAAAGTCAAAGATTGTATGAAGATGGAGGGGAATGAAATATATTGGATCACAATGCAAGAGACCTCTCTAAGGTTAAGGGAAGCAATATTGTCTTGAATATTTTCATAAGTGGCGTATCTCATTTTTAGAAGAAAAGAAAAAAAGATACATTTAGGAGGTGTCACAATCCAAGAAGCCTATAAATCTTTAACTATAGATGAAGAAGGGTTATCTTTGAATTTTCCTCCACAAAGGGTCTAGTGTAATCATGGACTATTCCTTCATTTGAATTACTGTTAATAAAAGGGTTTTAACATGTGAATTTTTAATGAATCTTGGTTGGCTTGGTCCTTTTAGATACATTGTGTTGTGATGTTGAAGGATCTAATTATCATTATTTTGTTTAATATTTATTTGCTACTCAAGTTTGGGGGTGGGCATTAAAGAAATGCCATCTCTCTCTTGGTTTTTCCTAATAAGAGTGAAAGATAATGTGGACATTAAATTTCTAAATGGAGCTTTATGTGACGTTCTCCCCAAGAGAAGAGAACGCTAAAATAATCCTTTAGAAGTAAAAGGGAGATAGAAAAATAAAGGATATTATGATCTTTTGATTAAAATAGAGATTAATAAAGAATATTTATAAAAACTCTTTTTTAAAAGGGAGAAATAAATATATTATTAATTAATTATTAAAAGGCAACCTTTGTGAAAACATATGATGGTTTGGAAGCCACCCATTAAGGTTTATATAAAGCAATTATGTGAGACTTGGAAAGGGGTATGTAGATCACTCAAGAAAGAAGGTGGTTTGGTGGGCTATGGTCATGGAAGAAGGGGCACATGGGATGTGTTCAACTTAGGGTATGAAGTACACCTACGATTGTTCTAGCTAGGGTTGATGCTTAAGAAGCATGTCTGTTGGTTCTAAATAAGAACCAGTTCCTCTTAGAGTGTGTCATAACTATGAAGGCCAAGACCACTGAAATCTTCTTAGGGTGAGAATAACCTTTCCAAGTGCTTTGATTTAGATAAGTACTAAACTTATTTTATTCAATGATATTCAAAATTAATTATAAATAATACATGGAGATATTCTAATTCTGTAAAATATGTTATTCATTTCATTGAGATCTTTGTTCATATCGTTGAATGTTAATTATTAAATTAATATTATCGATCTTAATGTTCTTAAGTCTTAAGCTAGTTAATGATAATAAATAAGCATTTTGGTGCATTTATATTTGAATTATAGATTACTTTATCATATTTAAACTTAGATAGTAACACCAATAAATATTTTGCAATATAAAATTAACTCTAATATATTAAATCTATCCAATTTTACACATTGGATAAAAGTAGCATCACATGAAGTAAGATCCCTTTTGGTGAGGGATTTAAAGGAGATTGGATCTAATTATCTAATAAGGGGTAAATGGGGTTAATGTGATATTAATGAGTAATATTCAAGAAGGCCCTAATTAGTTGAGAGGACTGTGATTAGATGATGATGTGTATAAATATATATCATATTTAAATTATATATTTATAATAATTAATTATAAATATCATGCTAAATCAAGAAAAATATGTATGACTATTAAATATTTATATAATATAAAATTTTAAAATATTTTGAAAACAAGACAACATCATGTAAATAGGTCATGCACTTTGTACATATTATGCCCCATATATAGGGCCATGCTCTATCAAACAAGGTCATGCCTTGCTATGTAGGATCAACCCTATGTATAGGGACACACACTTTCACATAGGGTCATGCCCTACTATTTAGAGTTGACCCTATGTATAGGGACATATTTTCCCACATGTGGTTGTGCTCTATTATGTAGGGTTTTAGAGAGTGATGCCACAATAGTGGTTTACACTTTCTGGGAGATCATGATTTTTGCTGAAATCGCATATTTTTAGAAAATATAATGATTTAAGCCTTGAAATTTTTTTATTTAAAGGATTCCAATTGAAGAGGGTTTAATCAAACCACATTAGACCAAGACCCCTTGGATAGAACCCCGCTAGTTTTAAACCATACCTATAATGAAGTCTCCTTTACACCTATCAAAATGCTAATAAAAAACCACTTTTGATTTACCTTTTGGGGGATCAAATGAATTCATTTAAATTTTATTTTTTGTAAGTATGTAATCTTTATTATAAGCTTCCAAAAAAATATAATTTTAATTAAATTTAGTTTGATTATTATATTTATTTATTATTTCTTGTGAATGTAGGTTTTTCACTAAAAATTAAGATCTTTGTTCTGCACATATGGAAAAATAGTAGATTATCAAAATAAAATTTTGAAAAATATGTTCAAGCTGGGTATTGATGTCCTTGATCCATTAAAAAAAAAAGAATTTTGATACAAACAGAAAAAGTTATGTTGTATACAATATGCCTATGTCTAAATTGTAATTGGTTTGACTTCGAAACTTGATTAAGGAAAAATATTTAATAAAATGCTATGAAACCAAATGAACTGGTTAGATATCGTAGTTACAAATCTAAATTCAAAAAAAATAAAATTTTATCCTTCATACAAAAAAAGTTATATTGTATACGATGAGCATCACTCTTTAAAAATGTTGTTTACTGATAAAAACTAGTTTTCGAAGGAGATGAAAAAAAAAACT
Organism: Sequoiadendron giganteum; assembly: GCA_007115665.2. Lineage (NCBI taxonomy): Eukaryota > Viridiplantae > Streptophyta > Pinopsida > Cupressales > Cupressaceae > Sequoiadendron > Sequoiadendron giganteum. The sequence continues at coordinate 567,846,549 of CM021102.1, read as the reverse complement.
GCAATCTAATTCCAAACTTTTTGAAAAAAATATATTTAAAATCTATAGACAAAACTTCACAGATCACTAATTTGCATCATCTTCAAATTTCTCACGGTTTAGCTGTTATAGGAGCCCGAAAGTGAAGATTTAGTTTTTAAAAATTCAGTTCATTGTCCAGTTTGCCCAAAAATTGTAAACCAGTATTGTGGGATCACCTTTGAAGCTATGCACAAGGACACCTTGTATGCAAGGTTGAGCCAAAAAAAATCTAATATTTTTTCATTTAGAAAAATGTTTTTTTTTTTTTTTAAATTTTGAAAACAATTATAAATTTTGAAATATAAGAATAGTTATCAATTTTCTATTGTAGAATTTACATGATAAATTTGCAATTCATATTTTAAAAAATATATTATTGATTCAATATAGAAAATTAAACCAATAATGAGAGACAATCAAGTTCAAGTATCTAGATAATAGCCTTCTCTTGAAACTTTTCCACAATAAATTCTTATATTAAGCATGATATTATGAAGCCTATGTATAGGGACTGTACACACTTCACATAGGGTCATGCCCTACTATTTAGAGTTGCCCCTATGTATAGGGACACATTTTGTCACATAGGGTTGTACTCTATTATGTAGGGTCGAACCTATGCACAAGGCCACCTTGTATGCAAGGTTAAGCCAAAAGAAAAATCTAATAATTTCTAATAAGAAATGATGTTATGATGACTAATAATCATTTGATTATGAGCTCTTTTTCAAATTATGAAGTACAAATACTAAAATAAAAGACCCATAATCAAATATTATTTGTTGTCAAATTCTTATATAAAAAATGAAAGATTTTAATAACATCCACATGATCAAATTGCACACCTTCCACTAGTACTATAACTCTCCACACCTTAAATTTAAATGACACCCACAAAATCAAATCACACACCCTCCACTCATACTATAACTCTCCTCACCTTAAATTTTAATAACACCCTCACATATCAAATCACACACTCTCCACTAGTACTATGACTCTCCTCACCTTAAATTTGAATGACACCCACAAGATCAAATCACACACCCTCCACTAGTACTATACCTCCTCACCTTCTCACCCTTCGGATGTAAAGATAAAAGGGTCTCATACAACATAAGATATATGAAATATGAATGACCCATGATATTTTGTTTTGTTTGGTGGAAGGAATCATCCAAGATATTTACCCATTACGGATTCGATTTGAAGATAGTGATCGTACTTATGACTTTGAGACAATGAATGAGTGAGTGAGGAAGGGAAGCAATAATTGGTGGTGATATAAAATTGTGTGAAGGCAAGATGGTGATGAGGCAAAGGCAGGGGGAAGTGGGAGTGGGAGTGAGGGGAGACTTAATTATACACATATTATGCTCTTGTCGGGGCCATGAACCGAGGCATTGAAAGGGAACCAGCATGTGGGTCACCGTTGTTCCACCAGGCCTGATTTGGCACCTTCTCTTCCCTTCCGTACCTCTTTAATTGCTCACCACTTTCACCTTTCCTCCACACAATAATCTCACACCAAAAAGCCTTTGTGCACTTATTGCTTGCGTCATTTGATTGCTTGGAAAGCCAGGCTTCATAAGTTAAAGAAATGATGGGAATGCCAAGTCAATAATTAAGAATAAAAGTCACTAACCACCAAATTCTAGGGATATGATCCACATCACTTTATCACATGGAGCGTACCTCAGTGCAAGGATTGCAATTGTATGCTAGGGAGAACAAGGGGTCGAAACCCAATTGTTTTCTTTGAAAACAAGGTAAACAATGCACGTTGTCGGGATATTGATTGTAACTGCACGTGTGCCATCTAAAAAATAGACCTGTAATGCCCGAATCGCGAGGAGTACCAGTGAGGAAGGAGAGTGTTGTTGCAACAAATCTTTCTTAACTGGCAATCAATCAAAATGGGCGAAGGTGCCGTGTTCACATGCTCCCGGGTTGGGATGTTTTTTTCACGCACGTAAGCTTAGGTAGACCGGTGATTGGAACCCCGGACTTGCCGAAAGTGCAGATAAACTATTCCCATCATCAGCCCGTTGAATTTTAACCTCTGTTCTTGTTGGTGGTCTAAAAAAAAAGTGATGGAACTCACATGGTGCAATGAGGCACGCACGTTGGGTCTCTCACAGAACCCATTTTACCATATCCCAAATATAATGTTAACAAATAACCGCCAAATGGCCTCTGTCCCGAGGAAAAGAGCCGGTCCAAGCCGGGTCTGATCGTGCCGGGTGGAGTCGGGCCGGGTAGGGCCGGGTGGGGTTTCGGGTGTGGCTATTGGAGGATGAGGAATTTAAGGGCGGGGGGAAAAGGCCAAAGGGGAGGGGACGGAGGGAGGTGGGGCCCGGTTTAAGGAATAAGTGTAGGCAAGGGTGCAGGAGGACTGCGTAGCGACATGTTTTTGACCGTGGGTCCTCCGGTGACTTGTAGCACTAAATAATAACACCCAATGATTGCAGGCATGGAGGTGTTCCCTTTGGAGGGGACAGCCCGGCGTGCCTCGTGCAGGCGTCATCATTGCTGCTGCGTCCTGTCACCATCCACGCAGACTGTCGGTGAACGGTTAGACGAAACAGAATTGGTCCATGTGACATACCTCCTCTAAATCGGTCCTCTGCCCACGTGGCTCTCACATTTTATTGTCGCCTGCACTGTAACTGCACATTGTACGTACATTCAATACGCTACCCATTATTTCTCTAACGCTCTCAGCCGGTCACCCGCCGTTAAATTTATACTGCGGCATGTGTCCCCCACCCTACCTAACCTGCCACGCCGGTTAACTTAGGGACAGGTAGGAGGGTAAGTAAAGGTTGTAGGTAATTAGTTTAAGGGGTGTATACCTACAAATTACAATCATTCAGTCTCGTGACTTGTCAGAGATTTTACCTTGAGAAAATCTGGAGCTGGCGATGCGCGCAGTCGAGGTGGATTATGCGAAGATCATGTGGAGTAAATAGTAATTATTTAGAGTAGTTGAAATGTAAAATATGGAATTAATAGAAGATTTCACACGATGAACATTCCGGTGCCTATTGCCAACTAAGATGGCAGTCATCATCATCATCATCATCATCCTCAAATGTCTCGCCTACGGTAGGCAGTCTGTTCCCTGTCTATTCATAACATTATCATTTAATGCATTTTTAAATGGACCGCTTAGCTAGGTTTGTCTATAATTTGACGCCCACCTCTCCCTTTCGAACCAAATTTAGATGGCGGTTAACTTAGTGAGAAAAGCTTATGGAAATAACTCTTTTAATAGACTCATTCCTTCCTAGTGGTTAGGAAGTTTAGTATTTTTTTTTATTACTTAAATTAGATATAGATATTGAAGGGTGAATATGACTTTGGTGGGATGGATACCACTTAATTGTAAGGTCCGTATTTTTTTAATAAAGCTTATGAGAATAACTCTTAACAACCTCATCTTCTTAATAACGGTTAAGAAGTTCACATAATTTATTTTTTTCTTAAATTTTTAATTACTTAAGTTAAATATGAAGATTGGAGGTCGAAGTTTAATTCGGTGAGTACAATTAATGTGGACATTGGTATGTTTTTTCATTCTAGTCACAAAGGTTCAAATTCTCAAAGAGGTGCAATATAAGAGATTAGGTTGGGATCATGCCCCAAATGACTTTTGGTTGGATGGATACCACTTAATCATAAGACTCATTTTTTCAATTGGTAATGACTAAAATTTAGACTTTTATTTTCTTGTAATGAGTTTCTCTGACTATATATAATTTTTTCCCTCGTTGAAATAAGGACATTGATATGAAGAGCGATTCAATATGTTGGTTTTTTTTTTAATATTGTTTGTTACTTTTTTTGAGTCTTAAATAGAGGTCGTTATTTTTGTAATAGACCTATGCTGATTATAATTTTTTTTGCTAGGAAAATGGATGCATGTTGCTTGGAGGGAAAATGGTACTACATATAATATTCAAAGGACACATGTTTATGTGTCGAGGATACCATCTACACTCAAATTAATTTGTTTTTCCTTATGTCTACAAATTTTGACACACTAATTTTCATATAATAATAAATCAACATGTGGTCCACGGGTGGGATAGACTATTATGCTTTGGCCCTGTATTAAATGCACATATGTGAGTCATGAAGTCACATTTACCACAATAAATTTCAAAATGAGGTCCTACAAATCCATGGGTAAAAAATAAGAAAATATGTCATTCCTATTGATTATGTATTAACTCACTTTTATAAATCCTATTTGGGAAACTTTTACAAATCATTGATTTAGGTTTTCATGTCCTTCAAATTCCTCATGATGATAGCTAATTGGTGGGAAATATTGGATGGAGTGGAAAAATAATAAGAATGTAGAAATTATGAAAATCAAGAATTACACTTTATGATATATTAAAACAAAAATATCACAAAAAATTACCTTAAAAGGATATGTGTGGAAATAGTAGATTCATCAAAATGAATACTTGAACAAAATCACTTTTTCTAAACTAGTACATGTAGGTCTAATACTACTTTAATTAAACCTAAAAAATAAAGTAGATAAGACTACAATAAAATATCATGACTAAAAATTCATTTTTTTTATGAATGCTTGGTGCTAACAATCCATTAATGAGTCTAACTAATGATCTACGAGATGACCTCAAATGCATGCTCTTGGACACATAACTCAGGACTTTTGGTGTGTGGACCAACAAAATAACTATACACATTCTGCGAAAGTTGGTATGAGAGAGAAATTTTATATTTAAAAAAAGTACAAAGACGATAATTCAACCTAGTCCATGGGATTGGACTAAATACGTGACCCAGTCTAAGAAGGCATAAGTCCTAGAGGATAAGACAAGTCCCAATTAAGACAACATATATGTAAATTATGGTAAGAGTTTTATGATTGAAGTTGACTAGTGCGTCAAATGTATCAAATTGAGTGTTAAGATCATACATTTATGTCATCAATGTAAAGTGGTGTAAAATGAAAGGAAAAAGGTAAAGGTTTATACACTTTTATCCTTTAAACTAATACAATCATAATATTATTTATTTTATATATTAATTACATTTGAGATTATTATTAACAATGAAGATAGAAACATGATTATAAACGCATAATAAAAAATAAGAATATATAAAAAATCTATACCCTTATCTTTTTAGAGAGGTCACAATGGGTGACCACATATCTAATCCAAAGGGAAGGGATTTCAACAAAGCATTTTAGATTTTTAAAGAATGACAACTTGTTAATTCATCGCACTCACATATTAAAAAGAGAGGTCACAATAGATGATGACATCTTTGATTCGGAGAGAAGGGATTTCAACATAAAATTTTAGGTGTTTGAACTATGACAACTTGTTGCTACATCACATTAATACATTAATAAAAAGGTCACAATAGATGACCACGTCTTTGATCCGAAGAGAATGAGATTCCAATAGAATTCACGTCTAAACTACGACAACTTGATGTTCTATCAAACATACATAAAAATAATGATTTTCCACACAAGTTAAAAAATCATGGATTGGCCATCCAGAAAATCTTCTCTTTATTTTCAAATTCTCGAAGAGGAAATTCTACGGCCAAGCAGAAAAGAAATTTAGATAAAAACAGGCCACATACCGTCAAAAGTGAAAAACAAAGTTGGAGGGGGTGAGACAGGTAAAGAGAGCATTGTGCACCTTCATCTCATTTATTATAAATAATGATTACTAATAATTTATTAACCTGATTTCCAGCGAAGTGGTCAGCAGTCAAAGTTGTGATTGCAGTTGGAGGCCGCGAGGTTATCGGGGCGGGCCGTCGTTATATTCCCAACTGCTACTAAACTCTCACCCATTCCCTCACATTATTGTTGTTTCATATCTCACGCTTCTGAGGATTCGATAGCAGGATCTCATCTTCTGCCGCCTGCCTTCTCGCTCCGGCTCTGGCCTTTCTTCCTTTCTTGTTCTTCCCCATCCTAAACGGCGGAGGAATCTTCACTGGCCGTTCAAAAGCATCACCGGAGCTTTGTATTGTTGCGCCAACCCAGGCACCATTTAACGATCCCTCCTGTAAGTTGTCTTCAATGGCTGACCTTCCTTACTGGGCAAAGATGAGGCCAACGTCCATGGACAGCTATGGTGCCGAGCTACAGCTGGGAATTCGTAGAGTTGAAGAAGACGAAGAAGCGAGATCGCATAAGGAAATAAGCAGAGGGGAGGGTTCTCATAGTGGTGGTGCTGTGCAGCTAGATCTGCTCTCCTTAGGCCCTGCAAACCCTAACTCAACGCCCATGCCTAGCACCGTCTTCCCCTGGATGAAATCCTCTGGTGTGTGTTTGTGTTTGCCTTTCATTTGTTTTCCATTTTTAGGGTTCTGTAGACAAATTATCTGGTTTTCTGAGGGTGGCTTGTATGGTGCGGTGTAGGAAGGAGCGAAAAACAGGGCATTGACATGAACCAGATGCCCTCGCCCTCGGCCGGCGACTGTGAATATGACGAAGAGGCGGCGGTTTCCTCTCCTAACAGCACCGTTTCGTCCTTCCACATGGAAGAGGGAGGGCTTTGTTGCAGTGGTAATAACAAGAGGGAGAGCGACAGGGCATCTTGGAGAGGCAGTGACGAAGAAGGAGATAACAGCAGAAAGAAGCTCCGCCTTTCCAAGGACCAGTCGGCTCTCTTAGAAGAAAGCTTCAAAAAACACAACACACTCAATCCGGTAAATGCTCACCAAACCCTTTAAATACAGCATGCTTTGTTGTTTCTCTGTCTTTCGTTCAGCTGAATGAATCGAAATTTATGGCGCAGAAGCAAAAAATTGCCCTGGCAAAGCAGCTCAACCTTCGTCCCCGGCAGGTTGAAGTGTGGTTCCAGAACAGAAGAGCAAGGTTTGTTTTACAGAACTCCAGCTTTAGACATTTATTTACATTTTCCTCCATTATTTCAGAAGAGTTTTCAGCAGACGGTCTATTTACAGACTCTGGTGTGCCGTGGTAACCATTTCTGACTGTATAAAGATCAATTTATCGGCTGTAAATAGTGTAATTCCCTTAAGGTACCAACTCTTTACAGACAGTGTAATTATAAGCAAGTGAGGGCTAAATCATGAATTTCTGGTTATGCAGGACAAAGTTGAAGCAGACTGAAGTGGACTGCGAATTTCTGAAGCGGTGCTGTGAAAATCTGACGGAAGAAAACAGGCGGCTGCAGAAGGAAGTGCAGGAGCTGCGGGTGCTGAAAGTATCAACTCCTTTGTACATGCAACTCCCTGCAGCCACCCTTACCATGTGTCCTTCCTGTGAAAGAGTGGCTACAGCCAGCACGCACAGATCAACATGGCAGCCTATGCCCAACGCTTCTGCCCGACCTGTTCCGCCTCACGTTAGGTCTTAACCATATGCAAAACAAATGCGTAGCCATGGGGAATCCTCTAAATTTGTCCGATTCGCCATGAAAACAGTTCAGCTAGTTGAGAAAATTCAAAGATGAAATTTAACATCGTCTACAAAATTACAGTGCTCATAGAAATCATACACTCTCCTCTTATGCAAAGGAATAGGAAAGCCTTTATTCCCTTGTAATTTTGGGACATGGTATACATGAAGGATCTTAAACAACCAGTTTTATGTATCATAATTGTCTGAAAGCTTGCAAATATCCTAACGCAGATCGTTTCTTCATATAATTTTGGTACTTCCAATATCTGAACGTACTGCTCTTAATCTTTACCCCCATGAATGACTGGTAAACCAGGCGGGGTGTTTCTCTTGAAAAGGATAAACACGTGATATGGTATAATTAATATTAAAAAAAATAACTTTTTAATTAATAAACATTAAATCACATCTGTATCGTATAGCACGCTTTTTCTTTGTTGGACTTAAAAGAGTTTTTTATTTTTTGGGATTTGAGTGCTTAGTGCACAAGTGCCTTCGGAAGATTTTGTGGGATACATGTGTATACCCTGCACTTTTAAAGACATTTTTGTTTTATATAGCTAAGTTAATTACTTTTGTTTATTATATTTTAATTAACTTTTTGGAATGTATATTTTGTCAATATATTGCAACAACACTTGTTTCATATCCTTCAGATACAAGTGTTTAATTGTAGTTTTTTCTTCCAAAATTCAAGTTCATTTGACTTATTATTTCTTGAACCATTCTTTATGGAACTACATGCATTCATGATCGATAGGTTATTTGTTTTCTTTTGCCATATAAAACCATGTGGTATGTATTTTCAATTCATTGATAATATATCTTATATTTTACACTTTTGTTTTAGATTAATTTGATGTGTTTAAGGGATATATCTTTTTTGTGCAAAGTATACAATATATATTCATATTTTTGTTTTACATTATTTTACATATATTTTTTAAAATATAAGTAAAAAATATGAATCATAGTATGATAAAATAAGTTTCAACTTGATATGATAATTTAAAAATGATTGCAATAGAAAAAGTCAACAAGCTATTTAAAAGTGATTGCAATGAAAAAAACCAACAAGCTATGTGATTCTTTTTTTACTATGCATTAAATTTTTAAATTTTTGAAACAATCTTTAAGAGAAGACTTCACTTTCAATATACCCATCTCAAACTTAATGATCACTATAGTGGCATTATAGGCCTTCCACTTTTATTAGAAACTTTAGATCTTCAATTGTAATAGTTAAATTATGTAGGAAATATATTGTAAAAAAATAAGTGTACAATAAATTAAAATATTAGATAGGAACACAATGATTCATGGTAGAAAAATTTTGATGGTGAAAAATTCCACAAACATCATTATAATGAAAAAAAACTTACAATGGTTGAATCATTATAGATTCATATGAATTTAAGAGTTCCAATAGTCCCTCCCTCTTTCTTCTTGACTAGCTTCACACAAAACTTCTTTGATATAATCATAATAAATATCTAGTATTTGCACATAATAGGGACTTATTAAATATAGGGTGAAAAGGTAAAGTTAAACACAGGGTATCAAACCTTTTTGTAAGGCATTTATTATTTACTTAATATTAAAATAATTTTATATTAATTAATGATAAGTCTTTAATTATTTATATTGATTGATAGGTATAAAAGTATAATAATGTCCACATCTTGTAAATGCAACTTTTAAAATGTTATTTAGGATCACTAGTATTAAATGTGATTTAATAAATATTATGTTTTTACACTCTTTTAATGTTGTAGACATCTAAAATTGACTAATACATTTTTACTAAGTTATCATCATTTCTCATCATCATCCCTTATTAACCCCTTCACTCTTAGGACCACTAATATTAAATGTGATCTCCTAGTAAATGTTATGTTTTAACACTCTTTTAATATTGTAGACACCTAAAAATGATTAATGCATTTTGTCTAAACTATCATCATTTCTTGTCATCATCCCTTATTAACCCCTTCATCACTATTAACTAATTAAACACTTCATTACTGATAATTTTAATTATTTAATAAAGCTAACATATTTTTCTTTTTAATTAAATAATTTTAATTATATAATTATTTCATTATTTTCTCTTATCATTTTTAATTAAATAATTTTTAATTATTTAATTAATTATCATTTCTTATTATCAACACTAATTAAATATTTTTTATTATTTATTATTTCATCATTTTCCCTTATCATTTTTGTTTAAAGGATTTAATTATATGTCTTACATATCCATACTTTTGTTTTACATTACTCTACACAAATTTTTAAAATAAAAGTAAAAAATATGAATCATACCAAGACAAAAGAAGCCTAGATTTGATTTCATAACTTTGAGATAATTAAAGGGGGAAAGCAAACAAGCTAAGTGAAATTATTTTTTACTATGCATCTAATTTTAAATTCTTGAAAAATAGTCTTTAGGAGAAGACTTCACTTTCAACATGTCCATCACAAATTTTATGACCAATATAGTGGCATCGTAGGCTTTACTCTTTTATTAGAAACTTTGGATCTTTAAGTGTGATAATTAAATTATGTAGGAAATATTTCATACAAAAAATCAATGTATAATAAATAAATATTAGATAAGAACACAATGATCAATTTATGGCAAGAAAATTTTAAAGGTAAAAAATTCCACATGCATCATTATCATGAAAAAAACTTACAATGGTTGAATCATTATAGATTCATATGAACTTATATTTCTAGTAGTTCCTCCCTCTTTCTTCGTTACTAGCTTCACACAAAACTTCTTTGGTGTAATCATTATGAATATTTAGTGTTTGCACACAATAGAGCTTATTAAATATAGAGTGAAAAGGTAAAGTCAAACCCACTTGATATAAGGAATTTATTGTTTAATTAATATATAAACAATGATTTTTATATTAATTAATAATATATCTTTAAATTTTATATTAATTAATTATATATCTTTAATAATGTGTCATATGTATATTTGTATAATAACATTTATCTCTTATAAATGGAGCTTTTAAAATGTTATTTAGGATCACTAGTTTATTAAATGTGATCTCCTAATAAACATTATGTTCTATCACTCTTTTAATTTTTATGGAGGTGTGTCATGTTAATTTTTTTCAAAAGAAAATATGAAGTTCTTTAATAACATAAGATTTCTTTGAAAAATATATAATAGAGATAATTCTAAGATGAAGATCATGCATTTTGAATTAAATGATAAACTTTTTTTATCACAATTTAAATTATGGTTTTCTTAATGATGATGCCTATGGAGAGATCTTCTAAAATTTCTTATTGGAGCTTCAAGGGTCTTCTCAAAATAACCTCCCTGAAGTTCTTTATATAATTCCCATAAATCTTACATACAATGCAATGTCCTTAGGTTTTATCAATCCTTGTAGGTCTTATAAATTTTAAGTCTAATTTTACAAGTAATTCAATGCTTTATAAGGAAGAAAAAATATAAGAGAGATTACATAATTTTTATAGGTCTTATATATAATACATTAATGAAGCTCATCTAATGGTTTCTTTAGCCACACTGATCTTATTTTTTCTTTTGTTGCAATTCTATACTAAACCTTTATAGATGAAAAAGCTAGCACATGATGTCAATTTTTACATATGATAGCAGTTGTGCCATATTTTGAAGACATAGCTTGAGGTATACTTCCTGTCAATAAAATCACCAATATCATCAATAAAACAACAATCATATAATTTTTTATTCTTGATATAAAAATAATAAAGACCATAATAAATTATACTTTTCTTTTTTAAAAACAAAAGTGGCAAACCACTATATATTAATATAATAGATATTTTTACATATATACTGGCTCAAAGAGCATATCGGGAGGAAAGATCCAGCGAGAAAACCTCTGGTTATAGCCCATAAAAGACAATAATTTACAAACTTGACTAAGCATAGCTATCTAATACTTACAATTTTGTCATGATCCACTAGATCATAGACATTACACATTTTAAAAACCTAAAAGCTTACTATCTTACAAACTATGTAAACCTGCAAAAAATCTTCCTTGTCTTCATTTTGTTTCACTCCTCCATCTGCATAAGATCAATCAAATTATCATCCTGCTCTTCATTGTCCACTCCCTCCAACTGCGAGTTCACAACAATGTTCATGTCTAGAATATGTGTTATGGCTAAACTTCTGTTATTTCCACCCTGTGATTGCAGTTGAACCACATTCTGACGACCTTCTTGTGTTGGAGAGTGAACAGACCTTGGAATTCTCTATAATAAAGAACTTGGATGATAATAATTATGATGAAGCAGAAAAGAAGTATAGTGATATTTTCCCTGAATAATTTAGTCATATCTCTCCCCAGATGATGAGAGTATCTTGATAGTTCTTTATTCAAGTGACTGGGGTCTGATAATTCTAAAGACATTTTTAAAGCATCATAAACATTGGCATATGCTTTGTTATGCAGTAAAAAATGTGGAGGAAAGATACCGCCCACATAGCCATCACCCCGTGAAAATACTTACTTCTGAGCACTAGTAAGAAGAGCCTCATTTTGCAGGAAGATTTCATTTACCATTTTTTCTACAATGACACTTACTAAATTCAAACATTGTAGCATATCCATGATGTTAGATAAAAAGATGGAAAGAACATTTGACGGAAAAATCAGTCTTCTTGCTCTTGGCTGAAGAACTTCCTTTCCAATGATGCATTTGAAACATCTATAGTCACAAGGGCAGTGAAACTTAAAAATAATCTATAACTATTGCATATCAAACTTACCAGTAATCGGGGATTCCCAACTTTGCACAGGGAACCACATTCTCAAATTCTGTGGGAGATAATCCATAATGCAATCTGCTCAAGACTTTGGATAGCACACAAGTGCACAATCTTTGGTTAGAGCAAAGACTGAAAGAATAAAACAAACTTCAACCAGCTTGACGGAGCTTAAATGACAATTCAATCCATATATATAAGTGAAAGGAAGCCCTGTTTCTTTCATAATGTCCTTACTATCTTATCAAATTAATCTTGAAAAGACATCACACACCACTCCAATCATGTTAAACATAATTAATAAATTCACTTAACACCAATTGAAAGGTTGCATATTATCCTTACTTCCTAGAGTGCCATGATTTATTTTTCCAACCGGCCATGTGATATTTTCCCTACACTACTAGATGTCTTAAACGGGCCATAAATATTTGTTATTCAAAAATGAATACCAGTACCTGACAAAGTATTTCACGATGGCCACGATAGATACAATTACTACCTTATTCTGGCAACAGATCTTTATGAAGCATCATTCACTTGTAAGCAGTTGTCAATCAGAGGATAGATGTAAACTACACATACATCATATGCCATCACAATTTTGAATGCACTATAAACAATGAGTGGCATGTAAATCAAAGATTTGAAATGGAAAGTACTGAAGATTTGACATGACTTGTACCAAATGATATCAGCAAGCAACATCTCCATCCAAATTTTTATTTGCCAAAAATTACTTCAAAATACTTAGAAATAAACCTACACATGAAATTATCAACAACAAATATGCAAGTTAAAAATATGTATCACTTGTAAAGCACAAGTTATATTTTAAACTAGCACATCCATGGCTAACAATCCCACTTGTAAATTATTAGCTATTTTGAAAAAAAAATCACTTGATCAGCAACCATTTTCCTCTCTGGAAATTATTTTTTCCAAAGCAAGCTCAACTTTCCCAAGCTTAACTATATGAACCACTTATTTTTCAATTTGATCACAGCTCAGATTAGCTAAATAATCTGCCACCAAATTTCCTTCTCTATAAGTGTGCAATAAATGAAAATGTGTTACTTTTTCTAACAAATTCCAGATTTGCTTTACTATATATGCCAACTTCCAATTTTGGATTTTTTGATCCCTACAGGCATTGATTAAAATAAGTGAATCCCCTTCAATCTGTAGGTTTGAAATTTTAAAATCTAGAGCCAATCTTAATCCAAATAATAACCTTTGAGCTTCAGCTTCATTATTTGTTCCACATACCAACTTTATGGATTTGGCACATAAAACTAAACCTTTATGATCCCTAATGACTATTCTTGCCCCTGAAATTCCTGGATTGCCTCTTGAAGCTCTATCAAAATTTAACTTGAAGGTTTTTTAAAGGTTGTGTTAGCCAAACAACCTTTGATCTATCAATTTTATTAACTTTATGAAGGCTAACTTTGAAAGGAAGTAAAAGAAGAGGCCAAGATTTAAGAATTATTGAGGCCCAATCTGAAAAAATTGATCTTGTGTATTTTTTTTTGGCAACATACGCATTGACTAATTCTGAAATTGAATTTTCCAGAGAAATCAAAATATGATCAATACACTATTTTTCCTTCCTAAAAATGCACTTATTCCTTGCCCACCAGATAGACCACAACACAGAAGCAGGGATCACTTCCCAAATGCATGCAAAAAGGATGTTGAATAAAGTTGGGGCCAGCTAGAAAATAAATCCCATATAGTCTTGGGAAATGTTGTCTGCAACTTTAATCTTGACAAGACAAAATGCCAACAACATTGTGCTATTGGACAAAGAAGAAAAAGATGATTTACATCTTCTAGCACTTGATCACAAAGAACACAATTGAAAGGAGCATAAATTTTCAATTTTGATAATTTGTCACTTGTTAGGATTTTACTCTGAATTGCTAACCAGGCAAAACAACCTGCCTTAGGCAAAACTTTTGAATTCCAACAAAATTTCTATGCTCTTTGAACAGGATTTTGGGAGACTCCTTTAGTTAGGGAAATATACCCTTCTTTGATAGAATAGTTACTATTATGAGCTCTGGACCAAATTAACCTATCTAAAGAAGAGCATACAAAGACTATTCTTTACCTCAAAATTGATGAAATGATAGCCTTATGGTTATCATCAATTGTTTCATTATAAAAATCTTTCCATTTGACTTTTCCTGTTAAAAGATCCACATTGTCAAAATATTGATAGACATATAAACCCTTTTTTTTGGGAAAAATAAGATATTGAAGAATCCAAATTGTAGCTTTTTAATTTCTTATAACCATTCCATGAATCTTCCCAAAAAAGAGCTTGTTTACCATCATTAATTTCCCATGTTAAATATGGTAGTATTATTTTTCTGCAAGACAAAAGGAAATTCCACATTGCAGATCCAGAAGGAGTATTAGAGACAATGAAGATTCTAGATGAAGACTGACTATCCAAGAATTTATTTTGCATTAAGCGACACCATTTAAGAGAAGGATTTGTATACAAATGCCAGACCATTTAGCTCCTAAAGCCAAATTTCTTTCTTGAATACTTTGAAGGCCTGCCCCACCTTTTAATTTATCCAGACACATAGATTCAATGGAAATTAGAGGAATCTTCTTTTTGGTATCAACATTACCATAACAAAGAATTTTTTTGATAATTTTTTGAATTTGAAATAAGATAGACTTGGGCGCTTTCAGAACTGACATAAAGTAATTTGGAATAGAAGAAAGAATTGTTTTGATGAAAAGAATTTTTCCTGCTAGGGAAAGCCATCTTCCTTTCCACGAGAGCAACTTGGACTTAATACTTTGGATAATTTTGTGCCAATAGGAAACCCTATTATGGCCTGAAAAAAATGGGATTCCTAGATAATTACTTGGTAGTTGATCTTGTTTAAAGCCAAAAAGCTTAACAATAGATTTCTCAATTAAAGGCTTGGTATTAAACAAGCAAATCTTAGATTTTTCTTCATTTATTTTTTGACCTGAGACACTAGTATATTTATCCAAAATATATTTTATGTTTTTAGCTTTTCAATAGATAAGCTTTACCAAAATGCAATGTGTCATCAGCAAACAAGGAATGAGTTACTGATATATTAGTATTTGGAAATGAAACTCCTTTAATTTTCCCTTGAGACTTAGTTGAAAGGAATGATCTACTCAATGCTTCAGCCAAAATAATAAATAAGAATGGAGACAAAGGATCACCTTGACGAACACCTTGTGACGAATTAAAAAATCCCACAGCTATACCATTTAGTAACACAGAAAATATTGCACTTGAAATACAAGCCATTATCCATTTACACCATTTAGGATCAAAATTAAACTTCAAAAGCACTTGATTTAAGAAACACCAATCAACCCTGTCATATGCTTTTTGCATGTCAATTTTAATTATCATAGCTGATAATTTATTTAATGCTATTGTGTGCAGAGTTTCATGAGCCACAATTGCTCCTTCTGGAGTTTCTCTACCAGGGACAAAACCACCTTGCTCTTCTGAAATTATGGAGGAAATCAGAGGATGAAGGCAAACATAAATGGCTTTTGTGAAAATTTTGTAAATTATATTACAAAGCGAGATAGGCCTAAAATCTGAGAAATATTTAGGTGCTCAGATTTTAGGGATGATAGCTATATTTGTGACATTAAATTTTTTTAACATACCCCCAGATTTTTAGGACTCCTCCAAAGCACTTAAAATATCAAAGCCAATGAAATCCCAACATTTTTGATAAAAAATAGCTGTGAAACCATCTGGGCCTGGAGCCTTCTCGAGAGACATTGAAAAAATAACCTCTTTTAGCTCTTGAAGAGAGAAAGGAGAAAGCAACCTGATATTGTCTTCATGAGAAACCAGGGAGGGAATATGTTGTAATAGCTCCTCTTTTTTCAGCAGCTAAATTCTCATTATTATTAACACTTGAAGATAAAAGATTAGAAAAAAAATTGATCACTTCATCCTGAATGTCTTTCTCTTTAACAAGAGTAGAGCCTGACATGCTATCTTGAATTGAAAATATTGAGGCTTTAGATTTTTTG
The DNA here is from genome assembly GCA_007115665.2 of Sequoiadendron giganteum. Classification (NCBI taxonomy): domain Eukaryota; kingdom Viridiplantae; phylum Streptophyta; class Pinopsida; order Cupressales; family Cupressaceae; genus Sequoiadendron; species Sequoiadendron giganteum. The sequence goes on along the minus strand of CM021102.1, from coordinate 567,830,236 downwards.
GTTTGAGCTGAAAGATGAAAAAAATTGGTGTTCTTGTCACCATATTTCAGCCAAAGTTCTCGAGATTTTTGTCTCCAATATTCCTCCTCACGAGATAGTAATTCTTTCCAATCCATTTGCAATTTATTTTTTTCTTCAAATGATGAGTTGTCAAGACCATTTGCAATGATTTTTTCATTAACTTCAACTAACTTTTTATACACCAAGTCTTTTTGGGAGAAAAAATTTGTTGAAAACTAATAGATTCCAAGTTTTTGGATTCTTCTTGACATGATCCAATTTTTTACTTAATTGAAACATCTTTGACCCTTGCACAAAGGGAAAAATTTTCCACCATTTATTTCAACTGCTAATTAGACCAGGGTGCTTGAGCCACTTAGACTCAAATTTAAAAGATGAATGAGACTTTGATTTGATTGTTTTATAAGAAATGAGAAGTGAGATAGCAAAATGATCAGAAGCTACCAAATGAAGAATTTCTGAAGAAAAAGAGTGGTCTGAACCGATCCGATTCGAAGAGATTAAGAATCTATCTAATCTTTCCGTAATTTGTAAGAAATTTTTCCTTCTGTTGGTCCAAGTGAAGATATCGTTTAATGGAATTACATCCACCAAAGCATTATCATGAATGAATGATGCAAAATCATACATTACAACTTTTGGAGGACTAGTTCCTCCTTTTTTACCATGTCATTGGCGATTGCATTAAAATCTCCAGCTAGAACACATTTTTCTTGACCAAACAAATCAATTTTTAACTTGAGAGTATCCCACAACAATTTTTTAGCAGTAGTGCTAGTTGGACCATATACATTGAGAAGCCAAAATGAAAGCTCAAAATGAGTGACATGCATTAACTGCCAATTTTTTTGAAAAGAAATATTGGTAATACTAATGGACTTAGTATTCCAAAAAGTTATCAGACCTCTCGAAGCACCTTCAAAATGTGAATGGGATGCTTCCCAATTGTATCATTTTTTTTATCACTAAAAAGGATTCCTAAGAATATTTTGTTTCTTGTCAAACAATAATATCAGCCCCTGAAGCATCCAATTGATGCTTCACTTGGGACTTTTTGTCAGAGGCATTTAGGCCTTTGAAATTCCAGGAAATAAGTTTCATTGTAATTCAGGAGAGCAACAAGCTCTCCTTGGCCTTTTTTGTTTTGAGGAGAAACCTAGATTAACACCTAGAGTGGATTGAATCCCTGCTAAAATTTCTTCTTGTAGCTTCACAGCTAAAGACTTTCTTCCTCTTTTTGCAGGTGACTTTTTACTACTAGGTGGGGAAAACTTTGACTGGGAAATAGAACAAAAATCATCCATAGGAACAACTTTACCAAATACATCTGAAGCAATGTCCTCTATCAATTGCTCACCTACAGAGACTAATGACTGGTCCACAAACTTCATCAGATCTTCTTCTGAGGGCAAGTCATCATGAGCAAAATTTTGTTTCGCTAAGACTAATGGATTTTGAGGGCTATCAAAAAAACTTTGCTCAAAAATGCGAAGTTTACTATCACTATTATTTGTCACACACAAAGTTAACATGGAAGCACACTGATTTGCTTGATGAAAGCTATCAGAAGTAGTTTGCGATGTTAAAACGTTTAAGGAATAAATAAAAATCTTTATTGGAGACCGCAAAGAAAGAACCCAACCCGAATCAACAAAGACGACAACCTGATTAAACATAGAGAGACACAAAAATTTCTTAACAAGATCGCTACCTGAAATGAAAGATTTATTAGTAACAAAATCCTCATCCAACAAAGCAATATCATTAAAAGAGGAAGCATCTTGAGAAGCCTCTGATTCCTCTTGAAGGAGAGATTTAAGACGGCCTGAGTGAAAAAATGGGAACAATCCCTTTGAAGCAAAAAAATGAAACCTTTTTGATCCAACAAAGAGGGACCAGTTAAAGAAAAGGTCAACAATCTTCCCGAGAAGGGAGAAGTCAACCAATAACCTATCATTCGAGAACCATTGCAAACGAAGGGGCCGAAACTGAAGATGAATCAACAGGTTTTGATTTGCAACCAGAGTTCTCACAACCAAACTGCTGACATTTTTTAAAAGGGTGAAGAGGAAAATGACATAAAAAGAAAAAAAGCTTGGGATCTTCCACAACTACATTTTGATCCCACAAGCCATGCACTGTGTTAATTTTAACACTTGATGTAACGCTTTTTGAAACATCCATTAACACCGAAAACCTAACTGGTAAAGAAGGATTTGAAAAAAACTCCATATCTTGATTTAGAAAAATGCCCAGTTTATTACCAAGAATCTCAATGATGCTTGAATCTCTATATTCCAAAGGTAAACCCTGAAGTTGAATCCAAAAAGGAATAAATTTTTCCTTGACCCGATTAGGGTTAAATTCAGAGTCCACAAAGTTGTAAAGAGACCATTTCCCTCACACATCCAAGATTTTTTACGGTAAACAATATTTCTAGAATCTTTATCAGAGAAGATAACCACAAAAAAACCTTCCCCTTTATCTAAATAAAAAACTTGGTTGGAACCGACCCAAGTATTAAACACCCAAGATTGTAAAAATTCAAGCTATGGGAGAAAATTCCAAAACTTACCAAACAAGGCAACATCCTTTAGATCTGAGATCTACGGATCAAGCATGGAATGTGGCAACGTGACCTCAACCTGAGATGGACATTTCTTCCACTTTTTTCCCTTTGATTGCCGAGACTTACCAAAGTGTTCCTGAGCAACAAATTGTTCAAGAGGATGATGAATGCAGGAAAATATACTGCCACAACTTGAAACAGCAGAAGAAGGAACCAAATTCTTAGAAGCTAATTTTTTCAGATAGCATTTCTACACAAGAAGGGTAATGGTGTTGGGAAACGTAAGAGGGTTAAGAGCAAAAAAAATTGAATAGACAATGGAAATGGTATTCAGAAAAGTGGTCGGAACAGGTTTCGGCTTTGGAATGAAGGGAGCTCCCAAGGAAGCAAGGGGCGAGAGATGGTCAGCCGCAACATCAGCCCACGAGCGAGAGGAGGAAGACGTGAAAAGCGATTCACAGATGTAAAAAGTAGGTTGCTTGCCTTTGACAAGAGATTTCTTACAGCGAGCAAGAAGGAAAGAATGAGAATCCTGAACCCACTTCCCATTCCTAAAAATAGAACTAGGAGAGCCATAGAGATAGGGGCCTTGGCCACCAGAGAAGAACCTAGACCTAGGTCAAGGGCCAACAATACTGGATTCAACCTTTCGAAACGAAAACCTTGCATTTTCAAACCTAGTTGCAGAGCGGAGATACCTAGAGGAACCAGAGGCCTCGGGAAGAGGTAGGCGGGAAACCCTAGGCAGGCCAGAAGGGCCCTCGAGAAGAACAGGACTTGGCAGAATTTTTGAAAATGGAGAAAATCTATTTTTTTGCCTCTGCATCGTGTGGTCCCACTTTTCCATTTTGTTTATGTTGCTCAATAAATTATACTTTTAATATCCTTTTCTATTTGTTAATGATTCATATAAGGATCTTACATATTTATCTAGATGTAATACTTATTGTATAAGTAATATGTATCACAATTATTAAAAGGTAGGATTGGTCTTTTCATCTTATGGTTTTATGGTTAGTATAAATCTTAATAGACATAACAACCACTTTACAATCCATCATATTACATTTCTAAGGGGTAAAAGCACAAATTTGTGTCACACTTTCGGCCAACTAAATGATTCTAAGCGAACCGTTTCCAACCAGAAAGTATTTGGTCGAGAGGGTTTTAGCCAAAACCACACGGTAGTGAGATGGTACTAACCTGGCAATATGTCTTTGGTCAAAAGAGTTTCAGCTGAAACACTTTCAACTGAATAATGTTCGACCAAAATTAAGGATGATAAAATAATAAAAGGGGGGCCCACCCATTTTGCATGTTCGGGCAGAAGCAGTGAGAACGAGTCCTAGTTGATCAAGCAAGGGTTTCAACGTTTATAAAAGACAACCTAACGACAAGTTCCATCGCTATTTTTTCCTCTTGCTTGGAAAATGTTGTTTGTGGTTTTGGTAGGTAGTTTGGCATTTTTGTTGTGTGTTGAACATTGCAAGGATTTAGTGATAGTTGTGGTTATATGATAGGCACACATCATTGTGGCCATATGAATGTTTGCATTTTTGTGAATAAAATGTGTAGTTTTTATATTGCATTGTGAAATTTTATTGTTGAGAAGCTGTGAATGGTATTGTGATATTCAGTTTTTGTATGATTTTCAGTTTTGGGTACATGAATCCTTGTAACTATGATTTTTGGTTTTGGGTACATGAATAAACCATTATTTACAATTTTGGGTACACAAATAAACCATTATTTACAGTTTTGGGTACATGAATAAACCCTTATTTACAATAGGTATATAAAAAAACCCTTATTTACAGTAGGTACATGAATAAACCCTTATTTATAGTGGGTACATGAATAAACCCTTATTTACAGTGGGTACATGAATAAACCCTTATTTATAGTGGGTACATGAATAAACCCTTATTTACAATTTTGGGTACTTGGATAAACTCTTATTTACCCCAATTTTAGTGTCCATCCACACATTACAAATTTGTTTTTAAGATAGACAATCTAGAAATTTATTTTTAAGTTAGGCAATCTAGTTTGAGTATTTTTGCATTTCATGACTTGATGGCAACATGCACCTTCTTGTACATTTCTTCTATATCTTTAGGATCTATTCCTTTATCAAGGTATTTAGTGAATTGAGATTGATACTTACTTGGTTTACCTCCTTTCAATGGCCCCTATTCCCTGGAAATTTTTCCTCCTTTGGCTTTAATGAGATCATTTGTTTTATAGACACTCCATATATATATCAACAAATATGTTTTAAGGCAGGCAATTTGGAAATTTGTTTTTAAGTTGAGCAATCTGGTTTGAGTATTTTTGCACTTCATGACTTGATGGTAGCATGCACCTTATTGTACATTTCTTTTATACCTTCAAGCTCTATTCCTTCATCAAGGTATTTACTAAATTGAGATTGATACTTACTTGGTTTACCTCCTTTGGCTTTAATAAGATCAACTGCTTTATAGACCTAATATAGTAAAATCATTTAAGAAAATCAACAGTTTATTCTATTCAACAAACTAAACACACAAAAAAATTGAATTACATTTGCATGAGAAGCTATATAACTTTCATACTGAGAATCAGATAATTTAATTTTAGGGGCTAACAAATCTTCAAATTCTCCACAATATAAATGGATTTTTCTTCATAACATTTGACTCAAAAATCTATTTTCTAAGGACCTTTAATTTATTTCACTATTGTAAAGCTATATCCATTGGTGCAGTCATATTCTAATACTTTGTTTGGGTGGTCTTTCTTTTTTGTTCCTCATCATCACTCAAAAGTAAACATGAATGAGAAACTGACATATTAAAAACATTGTGGATAAAAAGAAAATTGAGGTAAGTTTATGCTTTGAATTTTTACAATAGCCAAAGAATATCTCATTAAAGATCCAAAAGCAACAAACAAGCAACAAGCTAGCTTTGATGTCATCTATCTAATTCTCACATACTTTTCCCAAAAGATGGTAATTTCATATCTATGCATGCTGAGAAATCCTTACAATACAAGTAAGAACAATTCTCAAGTGTGTTGATACAGGATGAACAAAAATCTTAAACACATTAAGCAACTGTATCCTTCCTTCCCTCAACATCTACAATGGGAGAATGCAATTCCACTAAGTGTAATTAGATATATGGAAATAAAACATAATCCCAATATGATTGGAAGTGCAACATAACCAAGACATTGGGATCACTTAAACATCTCATTTGTGCTACTTAAGTGCTTAGTGATGGAATAACACATAGAAATGACTCTTCTAGAGCTAATTCAAGTTTTGATAGTTTTTTAGCAATTGCAAAGATTAATTTTTTTTATTATTAACCATCTACAACATAATATACTTATACATAAAACTAATTGTTTTAATGAGACAACAGTCACTGAATTTTGCAACAGTGTTCCTAATGATAAATGTATTTATTGATACATGAGTTGCTCCTATTAGCTTACCCTACATCCTCAATATGTGTTGACTAGCATTGGGTGCATTAACTCCCATATATACTTCTTTGACAGTACCCTCAATCATCTGAACATCTTAAACTTGTAAAATCTTTATCTATGTGTATAGGACAGTGAGATTTATTATGATTTGCTAATAAAGCATATTTAAGAAAATGGCACCTTGTCTTAATTTTTTGTTGTTGTTGATATGTATATGTATGTATGTATGTATATATGTATGTATATGAATACATATGTATGGATGTACACATATGTATGTATGTACACATGTATGTGTATGTATGTATGTTTGTATACATGTGTATATGTATGTATGTATGCATGTATAGGACAGTGAGATTTATTATGATTTGCTAATTTAAAAGCATATAAGAAAATGGCACCTTGTCTTAAAAATAAATTTGTTGATATATACGTAAGAGTTTATTCATGTACCCAAAACGGTAAATAAGGGTTTATTCATATGTGATATATATATGTACATTTATATATGCATGTATGTATGTATGTATGTTTATGTGTATGTATGCATACATACATGTATGTACATATATGTATGTGTATGTATGTGTGTATGTATGTGTACATATATGTATAAATGTACATATGTATAAGTATGTATGCATGTATGTATGTATGTATATATGTGTACATGTGTGTATACATATGTGTATGTACATGTATGTATGTACATGTGTACATGCGTATGTGTATGTACATGTATACATACATACATACATACATTTATATATGTATATACATATATACATACATACACATATATACATGTGCATACATATATACACATTTATGTACATACATACATGTACATATATATGTACATGTATATATGTATATGTATAACTTTGTGTGTCAACATCAAAAACATGATTAAATGTTCACCTAGATGTTTAAATTTTTAAACTGATTCAATTAGAGAACATGTACTAATTTGTGCATGGTAAGTTCACTAAAGCTTTGAACTCTTAAAACCTACTAAATATGTCATCCTTGGTATTTAAGAAGTATCTATCCATGTCTTGCAAGAGAAATCATGTCAACAAAAGAAACATAGAACATGCTTCCTACAATTGATCCTATTGACATTAGTCCTCACACATCCAAATGCTCCTTGCTTGAGAAAGCAGCAACCTTGGACTAAATCAGTTCACCTTGTAACTTGTAACTTGGTTTCCTTCTCTAACCCCTATAACTCGTATTGTAATAGGCATATGTTTTGGTCACTAAAGAATCATATGGGCTGGTCATGTAACCTTCTTCAATATTATAGATATATTGTGCACCTTCATGTATTTCTTTCTCATTGTCTCTTTGGAGTTGTCATTTCTTATGTTGTTCTAAGTTGTATAAGGTTCTATTTCATAGAGATAAATTTCTATTCCATTAGATATAAAGTTAAAAATGTTTTAGTTTAGAAACTTGATAAATTTGCAATTTAAAAATGTTTTAGTTTTGAAACTTGATAAATTTGTAATTTAAATATGTTTTTGAATTGAAACTTGATAAATTTATAATTTAAATATGTTTTAGTTTTGAAACTTGATAAATTTGTAATTTAAATATTTTGTTTTAATGATATATGCAGATCTCTTTATTTATATACATATATATGGATGATGATCAAACATATCACCATTCTCCTCAGTCTGAGTGTCATACTCAGGCTAGATCAAATTTATATGAGGAGAATATTGGGAGATCGAAAAATGCCTTAAGATGTTTAGATCAAACAATTCATAACTCTCCTAATCTAGCTAATAGAGACAAACTAGTGAATATTAAGGATGAGATATTATGTATGATTGTGAAATGAAGCGATTTCCCAATTTAAATGCAACAATGAAATTGATTTCACATATTTATTTTCCAAAATCAAGTGCAACAAATTTGATTTATTTCTCAGAATTAAATGCAAGAAATTTATTATATTTTTTTTATTAATTGAATTGAAAACAAAATGAAAAGAAACAGATTGAGCAATAGACAAGATATCATATTTTAATTTCCAGAAAGAACACAATATAATACGTATCTTTTTGAAATTTGTAGATAGTCCCAACGATTACTGGAATGGGCCCTAGTTCAGCCTCTTCCTTCTGTGAGCAATCTAGGAGGAAAAGCGTATTTTTCCACTCTTCATGATGTGTTGGTTCCTCTAGAACAATGCTCAACACTCGTGGCAAACCATGCCCTAGCTAGGATTGTCCTGTGTGCACCCTCTTGTACCCCGGGTTGGACACACACTATAGATGTGCCCCCTTCTTCATCTTGCTCACAACCTGCTAACATGGAATCCTATTCTCGTAATGTACTGTGCTTGATTATTTCCTCTTTTTTTCTCCCTCTCAATAATTTAGTTTCATGGGTTTTATACAACACAAAGGGTAGTTCCAACCAACACAACCTTTCGATAATAATTAAATTACAACATCCCATGAAAACCTCAATTATTATTTTATTACATTTATTTATTGAACTATTGCATTAGTTCTATTTCACTTTTATTCTTTTTTTTTTAATTTTATTCCACGGGGAAAAGTCTCATAAAAAATTGGAACCATTCGATCATATAATCTTTACAATGATCTTAGCATTGAGTAATTTTATTTATCTCTTTCCAGAAGTGTTACTAGCATAGAGAAATGGAGATCTGTCGGTAAATTAGTTTAACAAGATAATGTGAATGGCATGTCCCCTTTTTATAAGGGAAAGGATAGAATTAGAGGATATATAATGACTAGGTGTGTAGATAAACTTGTTTCTTCATTCATATATCCCATATGGTTGGCAACTCATCATAGATTCCCTCAGAGTGATGAGCTGCCACTTTATTTTGTCAAATACTTATATGTAGAGTTTCATTTACATATAGATGTGGACTACACATCTTTTCCTAAGCATGTTGGATTGGGTAGAGGTGGGTTTTCTGAAAAACCTCAGTATAGATGTCAGTTTTCCATTGCCCATGAACAAGAGGGCATTAGTTGGTCCAAACCTTTTGGTTCTACCAAAACATTTGGAATTAGCAGCAGGGGATACCAGATCTCAAATTTTTGATAGTATTTCCCCCATTACCACATAGATTGATCAAATGCCATTTTATCGCATTGGTAGATATTTATTATGATAACGAATTAGCTTTCCTACTGAGGCTACATCTACTACTTATGATCCATTCATTTATGTTGATCTACCATCATCGTCAGATGTTTCTCATATGAGTGGCACGACTATGCTTAATGCGTGTGCAATCCTCATTATTGATCTGCTAGCAACTTACTAGTTCACCGGTGAGGAGCATGGGATCCCTCTTGATCATGTATCGGCCCTTATCAGACATCGACATCCTAATGCACATAGGATCCAAGAGGTGGTAGCTTCATTCCACACCATCCTACAGGCTCCCATGTGTAGCATGTTTCTATTGATCTTGCAACTTGTCCAGGTCCTCAACATGTTATAGATCACATTGAGATTACTACACCACCTGATCTTGTTTGTGGCACATATAGTGCACTTCCTTTTGGCACTGATACAATTGTACCACCTACAAATGTGGACCCTAAGGTATCTTTGCGCTCTTGTGATATTAGTGGGATTGGTAGAGCCCTCAAGGATATACGACAAGTACTTGAATAATTTAAATATATAAATTGTGTTCTAAAAATTTACATGTGTAATATATTTTAAATAAATTTGATTTTAAAGTAGTGAACTAACTCTTGATTGAAATCATGTATTTGAAAATTTCCAACAATATGGTGATTTTTTAGAGTTTGGAAATTTGGAGCATGATGGTGATCACATGCATTATACAGTTGAGGTACATTTAAATAATAAAAATTTAAATTACTTGATGTAAATTTGAACATATTGAACTTGTACATTGTAAGTTTTAGATAATTTTACATATATGTACACATGTGTATTAAATTAAATTACATGTACTTTAATTTGTGCAAGGCTTGGGATGGGGCACAAGACAAGATCGAGATAGCTTGGATCAGGAGAGGGATCGAGACAACTAAGATCAGGACATGGATCGAGAGAGAGAGATATCAGTGTAGGGATCAAATGATTCTATTCATACTATATATCCTTCTATTTGAGTTGTTTTACATGTTTTACAGTATTATGGTTTGAACTCTTATTATGCCAGACACTTGTTATGATTTACATCACATTACATACATTTACATTATGGTATACACTTGTTATGATTTACATCACATTATTATGGTTTAAACACTTGTTATACAAATTATTATGGTTTGAACACTTGTTATGATTTACATCACATTCATACATTATTATGGTTTGAACATTTGTTATACACATTATTATGGTTTGAACACTTGTTATGATTTACATCGTGCATTATTATGGTTTTATTTATTTAGCAAGTTTGTACCTTAAAAAATTGTTTCCTTAAATATGTTCTTGATCAAAATTAGAGTTACACATATTAATTTTTTCTTTAAAGTCAATCTTGATTAATGTTGAAATCATTCTTTGATTAATTGTAAGCATTGAACCTTAGAAATAAAAATGTTGGACTAGAATGGTTGCTCTTTGTAAATTTAAAAAGATGGATGTAATTAATTATAGAAATGAGTTTCTTTAAATAGGTCAAAAAATAGAAATAATTTGAATGCAAATATGTAAGTTAGGTCAATTCCTAAGAGATGATGTTATAAGTGGAGTTGAACAAATGAAATTAAATATTCTTGAACTGAAGAATTCCACATTAGAACAAATTTGCAATTGGAAATAGATGATAAGGAATTTAGGCAAAATGAATTTTTAAAGTCACTTGGTTTTGTATTGCATATGAATTTACATGTGCTTAAGTAAAGAAATAGAGATTCAATGAGCTATAAGTGGAATTTAAAAAATGAAATCAAAGATTCTTGAACTTAAGAATTTCATGGAAAAAATGCAATTGGAAATAGATGATAAGGAATTTCTAGGCAAAATATTCACTTTTAAAGTCACTAGGTTTTAAATGTATTACATATGATGCTACAAGTGGGGTTGAAAAAAAAATCAAATATTCTTGAACTTAATAAATATGTATATAATCTAATACACATTAATTTACATGTGCAAGCAAAGAAAGTGATCTAGATGATGCTATTTTAGTAGAGTTGAATGTAAATGAAATCAAAGATTCTTGAACTTAAGAATTCCATGGAACATAAAAATACAATTGGAAATAGATGATAAGGAATTTAGGCAAAATGATCATTTTTAAAGTCACTCTAGGTTAAATGTAAATTGCATATATGATGCTATAAGTGGAGAATTGAACAAATGAAATCGAAGATTCTTTAACTTAAGAATTCCATGGAACATAAAAATGCAATTTTGGAAATAGATGATTTAGGAATTTAGGAAAAATGTTCATGTTTTTAAAGTCACTAGATTTTGTATTGCATATGATAGCATATAAGTGTAGTTGAACAAATGAAATTAAAGATTCTTGAACTTAAGATTTCCATATAATCTAATACACATGAATTTGATTGTGCATGCAAAGAAAGTGATCTAGATGATGCTATAAGTGGAGTTGAATGTAAATGAAATCAAATATATTCTTGAACTTAAGAATCCCATGGAACATTTATGCAATTGGAAATAGATGATTTAAGGAATTTCTAGGCAAAATCAATTTTTAAAGGTACTAGAGGTTTTGTATTGCATATGATAGCATATAAGTGGAGTTGAACAAATGAAATCAAAGATTCTTGAACTTAAGAATTCCATATAATCTAATACATGTGAATTTGATTGTGCATGCAAAGAAAGTGATCTATATGATGCTATAAGTGGATTTGAATGTAAATGAAATCAAATCTATTCTTGAACTTAAGAATTCCATGGAATATTTATGCAATTGGAAATAGATGATTTAAGGAATTGCTGGGAAAAATGATTTTTTTAAGTTACTAGAGGTTTTGTATTACATATGATAGCATATAAGTGGATTTGAACAAATGAAATAAAATATTCTTGAACTAAGAATTTCATGGAATATAAATTTATGCAAAATTGGAAATAGATGATATAGGAACTTCTAGGCAAAATTAATTTTTTAAGTTACTAGGTTTTGTATTGCATATGATGCAGTATAAGTGGAGTTGAAAAAATGAAATAAAATATTCAAGTGAACTGAAGAATTCCATGTCCAATATAAAAATTCAATTAGAAATATATGACTTAAAGGAATTTAGGCAAAATATGAACATTTTTAAATTCACTAGGTTTTGTATTGCATATATGATCTAGCATATAAGTGGAGTTGAACAAATGAAATCAAAGATAATTGAACTTAAGAATTTCATATAATCTTTAAATACACATGAATTTACATGTGCAAGCAAAGAAAGTGATCTAGATGATGCTATAAGTGGAGTTTCAAATATAAATGAAATCAAAGATTCTTGAATTTAAGAATTCCACATGGAAAAATTTAAATACAATTGGAAATAGATGACCAAGCCTTTAAAAAAACTCTTTCTAAATCATGTCACATGTCCAATCAATATAGATATCTAGATCTATAAAAAAATTGAGTATATATATCCAGTCATACATATATCTAAAAAATAACTTAAAGCTCCTGGTACATATAATCTGGATCCTATCTATCTTTAATTATCTCTAAAATATTTTCATGATCTTCAAAAGGCAACCTCCACTTTTGTTTGGCATGTTCTCTTTTAGGTAAAGTTTCTAAATTTATTTTTGTTGATATAACTAAGTGACTATAATGTAGAACCTTTTGTCTTGGCATATAATCAACAAATATAATACCATTTTTATCTATCTTTATTTGTTGATAATATGTGCCTTCAATAACGACTGATCCAATGGGTACTCTTGCCCATCACCATTTATCATTGATTCCACCAATTTGAATTTCGGTTGCATGCATCTTAGTAGATAGTAATCTACACCTTATGCATTTTCAAGATCTACAATAACAACAAAAATATCTCATGTACACACCATGTAGTATAAATTGTAAATATTTAATATTTATACATATAAACATGCTTGAAACTTACTTGTATCTAATATATAAATCATTTTTAATTTAATCAATGTATATACCTGTAACAACTAAATCAGATACATGTTCATAATCAACTGAATATAGAGGGTCATAGACATCGACAATGTTATTTTCTTCAAAAGGAGACATTGGTACTAATTGTTTCATTTCTCATCCCGAAACATACCCATCTCTAATATTCTCACATTGAACAATATTTGCATTGTCCTCAATGCAATCAACACAAAAACATGGTTTTTCTCACTTAATTGCATAAGGCTTGCTACCTCTCGTTGTCATGATTTGATGCACACTTCTAATATACCATTAATTGTTTGACAATTATAAGGATTTGATTGATTGATATTTGTAAATTGTAACAAACATCCAAGTGATTAAAAAGTGAATATATATATATTTGAAAATTTAATTAAATCATGTACACACTTTGAAACTCAAGTAACAAATTTGACTAGATGTATTTGTAACTTCCCAAAAATACTGTGTTGTATGTTGATTCGCGAGCGGAAAAATGACTTTTGCACCATTCAACAATTTCATTTGAATTTTGTATGGCATTACCTGCAAGTACATGTTGGAAAAATTTGTCACATGTTACTTGAGGTTTAAGAATTTAATTTAGTTTAAATAGATTATTTTTTAAAATATCTATTCCATATATATAGTGTTACCTGCAAGTTCATGTTGACAAAGTGCACACTTCACACATGCTCCTACTCCATCATTCTCTCCTTTTTCATGTCCACTCTCATAAAAATTCCACAAAAATTTGGTGTCATGTCTAGCATGTTGTTGGCTTAACCAATCAAAATATTTTGTAGACTTAAGTTGTCCTATGAAGTTACAAATAATAATATTTGAAAACCAAATTAGTTTAAAAAAACTAGATATATATGTACATATATATAAATGTATATATGCATGTACACAACATATATATATATATATATATATATATATATATATATATATATATATATATATATATATATATATAATATAAGTAATTGAACAATTTAAGTTTCAAAGTTAAGAAAATGGATTTAAAATTTTAAAAAATCAACACTTACCAGCACATCCATCAGACCATATCCAGTTTTGTTCAACATTTATGGCATGCCTCTTAGGTCTTCAAAAAACATTCTGAAACAATGAGTTACATAGTTTTTATCATGACCCATATCATCACTGATATAAAAGTGAGCCTCTTTGATGATAATTCAATCATCTTTGCTACTTTTTAAACCATCTACATGTAACTCGGCATGCCTATAGCAAAATTGCACAAAGATTGCAACTTGCTTTGAATGATAATATTGACTTTGAATCTCAGTTTGAGGATTAAATGTATAGTTCTTAGAGAAATCTACAATAGAGAGAATACAACCTGGTGGAAAGCAATTCTTTGAATCATGAAATTGCTTAGCTTGCCATCTTGCATCATGACAATATGGAATATGTGGATGTATGATATTGCAAAATTTATTCATAAATTTATTGCAAGGCAATCCACTCTGTTTGAGAACAATTTTTTTGGCCTCGACTCCTGACTTTTTTGAGTATTTCTCATATTCAAATATCTTCCAAATAACTTGCACTAAATAATCAATATTGTCAACTTGTAAAAGATTCTTCGAATTTCCACAATCATTACATATATATTTTATACATTGAACATTGAATTCATCTAAATCTTTTGATTTTTCGCATACAAGAGACTTCACAAATTGTGTTGTGCTTCTAGGGATGGTTGTATTTTGATCAATTGCTACCATCTTTTTTATATGATTGTAGGTGTAGATCAAATTCAACATGATTTCGACAACAAAAAGTTTTGCGTACTTTGGTTGCAGCCTATCATGGTCTCAAATTGGCTCAAAAGAAGGGTTTTAAGAAAGTGTGGCTCGAAGGGTATTCTTTGAATATCGTCAATAATTTAAAAAATAGTGCCACTGCCTCTTGGACTATTGAATCTATGAAAAAGGATTCTATCAGTATCCTTAATTCCTTTGATGACTATTATATTTCACACATTCTTAGAGAAGGAAATAGCTTAGTTGGTCTCTTTGCTAACTTAGGGGTTAGTGGGGCCTAGGAGTGGGTTCTCAATGACCCTCTTCCTATAGAGGCAATTGTAATCATTAATCATGAATCCAATAGATAATAGAAATAATAGTGGTGTGTGGTGTTGGGTGTGTATGTTATTTTCACATGGAAGGCTATTATTTGGAGTGATATTAAGGCCTCGACTTGTTTTGATGATATCAAGAAGAAAATTCGTAGGATGTAGATTACTATGCCTATTAATTTTCTTTGTCACGTCCATTATCCTACATGGATTGTGGGTATCCTTTTCTTGGCTTTATCGAGAAGTTTTAGCTTTCCTGTGAAGATTTCTTTTTGCTTTGGCTGTGTGAATTTGGCTGCCATGGGTGGTGACATGAACCGAGCGGATCCCTTCTCCTACAATGATGTTAGGAAAAATGAGGAGGTTTGGGTGATTTTGGAGAAGGGTGGTTTGACTCCCTATATTGAGAAGTTGCATGGGAATAATCCCCAAATTATTGCTAATATCGCGAAACATTGGAAAAATAAGGTGTTGAAGATTGGAGGGACGAAATTCGACATTACTCAAGATCTCATCACTCATATCACTGGCTTTCCTATGGAAGGCATGAAGTTCTATAGGGATAAGAAGGAGTCGCAAAAGGCCATGATTTTTTTTTCAAAGGTGAGGAAGCTAAGGACTTGATGTTGGTGAAGAGTGGGGGTTACCAGAGGAAATCCTTAAAGGCTCTATGGGCTGATGTTGTTGACGAGTTAATGAGGTAGGTGTCTTTGGAAGGCTGTTATTCTATTGTGAATGCCTTTCACTCCGTTCTTCTCAACCACTTTCGTCACAAGAGAAAAAAATTCCTTTTCTTTTTACTTATTGACTTTGTTGGATACCGGTATCATTGACCACAAGAAAAACTAGAATAACCTTGTTCTTCATGTAGGATTAATTCTCCTCATTTTCGACTATTGTAAAGCCTTTGAGGTGGTTCATCTTGTTCTGAATCCTAAGGATGTGAATACTAATAAGGGTTATGATACGGTTTCGGAGGAGGAAGTGGCTTGTAAGAATAGGAAGAAACAAAAGTTGATTTTGTAGAAGGGTTCGGATTCGAGGGATGTTGATTTTGATCCAGATTCCCTTGCTACTGCAAGCGAGGACATGAGATCCCCTTGCCTTGGGGAAGTGTAAAAAAGAGGGGTTGAGACCTGACAAGGGTTATGATACCAACAATGGCAATCCTGCAAATGAAATGCTTAGTAGAATCAAAAATGATGTGAAGGATTTATTCAGGGAGGTGTCGTCTCCTCCTCCACCTCTAAAAAATAGGACTCTACTTGTGGGGGATAGTACGAGGAAGGTGTTGCGGTCCTCTATCGAGTTGGATACTCCTCTTAAAGGGGATGACAGATAGAATGTTGTGGGGTCTCCAGATGGGAAGGAAGTTGGGGTTTCTTCTAGTGGGCACTGAGTAGGGCATGCTGATGGGACACTCTTGAGGTGGACCCGAAGAGGCGGATGAAGAGGATGGCGGTTACAGTTGATATCGTGGAGTCCATCCACAAGATCAAATCACCGACAGTGATGCCAATTGTTGCTGAAAAAGGTAAGGGGATTATTGTTAAGACTGAGAAGGTTAGCTCTTTCATGAGGAGGATGTTGAGGGTAGAGAGGTTTTTTATATTGGGAAAGACAATATTGTGGATGTCTTGGGAGCTACTAGGGAGGGCTCTATTCTTTTTTATAAGCTTTTTAAATGGGTCTTCCATGAGATGAATATGACTAATGTGAAAGTGAGGGATATTGCTAGTAAAAAGGAGGATTCCTCTATTCAGGATCAAATTGATGATTTGATGAACTCCCTGAAGATTGTGGTGGAGGAAATGCTTCTGATGAAGCAAAATCTTGAAGGTAGAATCCTTAATCTGGAGAATCTCATGGAAAGGATTGTTGTTAGCATGGAGAAAGGAAATGAGGGGAACAAATTTATTGTTGAATCTATTGGTATGATGTCCCATGTGGATAATGTTATTAAGGTTAATGATGTTGTTGATGATGTTGCTGATGGGAAGTTGATGGAAGGCGAGAATCTGCTGACAAGGGTGAGAGTTGTGTTTTGATTAGGTAGGTAAATTCGAGTGGTCCTGGGGTTCAAACCCACAACAAGACCAAGGTTCAGGGTGCTGCTACTGGTAATGAGATGCTTGTTGTCGGTGATGTGGGTGGTAAGAATATGGTTTGTGACTTTGAAGTTGTAGATATCCTTAATAATATATAATTTTGTTGGGTGGTTGTCATTTTTTTGGTTGACTATTTTTTGTGGTTTTGTTGTGGGTGCGTTGTTGTGTTGATGATGTCATTTACTTTTGTTAACAACTATTTTTTGATGTAAAGGGTTTCGGTCCCCTTAAAAAACCATCTTTTACCTTTAATCAAAACAAGTTTCATGTACTTTATTTATGCGTACAAATGATGGCCGTAGTGTCTCAAACATCCTTTGACAAATCTTCACATTAAAAAAATTATTGCTTGAATGCTTCGAAAATCTCACTTTGTGTTGTATATATAAAATGTTTTGGATGAGAAATTTTTGTATCATCTTCACCTATTATTTGTATAGTATCCCTTCTATTAGAAGAAATACGAGAGTGGTTGATCCAATATTCAACCACCTGTTTCTTTACATCTTCTGAAATTCTATTTTTTCAAGGAACCCTACAAATATTTACCCAAATTTTCTCAATATTTTCATCTATTTTATTTCTCTTTTCAATATACCTTTGAATAGTTCTCCTAGAAACATTTAGTAATTTAGAAATTGCTTGAACTTGTCTTCTATGTGATAATTTATTACTAGAAATTATAGTCATCAATGCTCTATGTGCAACACTTACATCAATAGCTCAACTCTTGTTTTCAATACAATTTAATGCTTCTTTCAAGTTTTCAAAAATTGTTTGTTTTAATGAACCTAATGACTTTTTCCTATTATCAACCCCTCACAACTCCAAAACATGGGCCATTTCTTTTCACCTAAATAACTTTGCAAATAATTGTTCTCTTCCAATTAGAGATCTTTCTTCAAAAAATTCATCCCATATTCTTTGAGTGTAATTTTATTTTTCTTTCAGATGACATATCTTTATATGAAATATTATTGAAAAGAGAATCCTTATCCAGCTCCATCAGATTTTCCATACCATAGAAAAAAATTCTATTAATAGGTTCAATTTTTTCTTGTACCTATACATCACCTTGGTCATCAATAATTTCCATGGGTTGTTCTTCAGTAGATGTTCCTTCACCCAATTTTCTCTTCTTCTCTCTTGTTAGATCAAACTTCCTCACTCTATTCCTTGGATTCCCCATCACAAATTGCACTAAAATTTGAAAATTCACCTACATACAAATGTACACACATGCTTTCAATGAATGTACAGCTAATATATTGCATAAATAGAACAAGTAAATAAATTGTTCATTTGTTAAAGCTAAAGTAAAAAAAAAAGGAAAATAAATTATAATATTGGTTTTCAAAACATAATGAGCTTGTATTTAAATACTACAAGCACTCTATAACCACAAGCATCATATATATATATATCGAAAATTCATGTGTACACAAGTAAGAAATAATTAACATGAGCCACACATTGGATTATTGTCTCGTATCAAGTTGTATTGGTCCATAAAAAATAACATGTAAACATTTAAATAAAAATAAAGAAAAGACAAACAAAATAGGTAGATTAACTTTAATTATGAAATTGAAAGAATTCAATTCCCCAATAAAATTACAACCATATTAGATCATCATACTCAAATTTTGAATTTGTTTGAACTTGAATATAAGGGTCCTACATTACTTTAAAATGTTACATTTCTATAGTGATGTATAGGATGATAAGGTTCATCAATTATTTTTTTTGTAAATACATGTATAAAGTATACAATAAATGTTCATCAATTGAAATTTCTTTAAATACATAAATGTGAGCATATTTGGCATATATCACTTGAAAATATTTCTAGCACGTAACTAGATGTACACTAGATCATGATATCACTTACTAGATCACCACTTTAAATGCATCAATATGTGGATCTTTTTAATAAAATGAGTACTTTAAAATATAGAAAGAGAAAAATCATGAGCTCAATATAGCTAAATGTGTAGATCACCAAGTATAATTTTTTGTACATGTAGTCAATTCAAGTGAACCTAATGCATGTGCCAACCTAATGCAAGAGCATGGGAAAACTTGGACAACACATGTAAGAAATTTAATTAACAATTAAAGGAAATGGACTTGGATAGAGGCTCGGTTAGTGTATGCCATGTAGGTGAGGTTGAGGGAAAAAATTTAAGGGAAAAAACATAAATTTATCATGCTAAAGTATGAGTGTCTAGGTCAGGATGAGACAATCTTGATGAACTTTGAATCTAGCATGAAACTAGGTCACTTCATCTCATTTGTTCAAATCTTCGATTCATGTGTACATTATTTCACACCTAAGGAGTTTTATGTAGGGGAACAATAGGTTGGATACCTTGAAAATTTTAAAATGATCTATGGTGAACACATGAGAGTAGATCATGTTACAAGGAAGGACTTAAATGCACAAGAACAAGGGATAGAGCAGACACATGAGAAATAAATGAAAAGTAGAGAAGAGAAGAGGTGCAAGGGAAAATGTATGATTGTGCACATGCATAAATATAGTTTTCCCTATATGGGTAGTATAGTATAATGAAACTCATGAGGGTGGAAAGGCGTGATGCCTCTAATTCAAATTTATCGTAAAAGACCTATATGATGAGAAAGAGAGAAAACATGATATATCTATAGCAATGAAAGGATAAGATGTAAAGGGGAAGGTATGATTCCTTAAATTAAAGGATGTGACAAATATAATCACACTATGTTAAGGAGGAAGTGTTAATGACCTAAAATGTAAGGATATAACCATATTAGCATAAGATGTAAAGGGATAGAGACGTGACTCCCGTAATATGAATCTATGAAATGATGAAAGTATAATATGTAATGGAATGCATGATGCCCTCTACTCTATGTGGTAACTCTAAAAGTGTGACATGAACATATATAGGATCAAATAAAATAATCAATAGTCAAAGAATAATGTGGAAAAATATGAGAAAAGTATCATATTGATGCAGCGACATCCTTTGATACACTTTTTATCATTATGTGAAACTTTTAATTTTTGGTTATTTGGACTTGTTTTGGGTAAGTAAGGTCAATTTGGACCATTCTAGGCCATTTTGGTGATTAGGAGCAAAAGGTTGCAAAAGTTGTCATGTCAAAGTTGTCAAAATGTTGCATTTTTGGTTTGGGAAGTTAGGAATCAGTTTTGAATGATGGGAATGAATGTAATGCAATAAATATTACATGTACACATGATAACCAAGGTTGGATAAGGTTGGAGAATATTTTGGAATGAAAATACTTCAATTTTGCATGTTTTCCTTTGCATTTTCTATGTGTAACAGATTGTAAATTGGATTGTACATCCTTGTACTGCATAGTACGGACCTAAAATTTATTGTAAAATTTGGAGAATGTTGGTATATTTCTAATTCTTTTGGTTTGACTGATTTTAATTATGTTTTATGAAAATTATGATAAATTTAGTGATTGCCACCTACAAATTTTTTATTGTGAAACAACAAGAAACTTGCTTGGTATAGTTTTATACGACCTAGTACGATCAAGGGATGGCATGGGGATGATAAATCTTTGAAATAAAAAACTTATGATTATTTTTGGAGTCATTTCATTAAGTTTTGCAAAAGTTATAGCCATTTTTGTATTGATAGGTCCAAACCCTGCCTAGGGTTTCTAGAAACACTAAAAAAACCATATCTTTGTTTTCCACAATCAAAAATTCATGAAAATTGGCAGAAATATCTGGTTTAAGGATATCTAAAAACCCTTTTGGTCTCAAGCCTTTAAAATTTTGCATGTGTGAGGAATCAATGACACTATGCTCTCATTTGCTTGAAAATAGTCAAGAAACCTTATGTTGCTTGGTGATTGAACATAGTTCGATCATGGTTGAGAGTTGAATCAGGGAGACGTGTTATGAAAGGGCTAAAGTTTCAAAGAAACTCTTACATGATGTTTTTCTCCTTGTTGAATTCCTATTAGGCCATGTTGGCAATGTTCCAAAGTGGTGCAGGAGCACCTATTTTCCTTCAAGCCTCCATGAGGCCATATTGTATAAATTTATTAAATTAGGTGTTTTAATCATGTAATAAGGTTGAATGATCCATTTTATATATGTTTTAAGTCATTTGGAGTCATTGATGAAGGTTTGGTGTCATTTGGTTGAAAAAATTAAAACATTGTCAAAAGTTGTCAAAAGTTGTCAAATGTTGTCATAACAACATTTCTTGTTAAATGGTAGTTGTAGGTTGGTTGGAGAATAACTTGATTTTTCAAGTATAAAAATGGGCCTCCAAGTCGAAATGGGTGGTGGAATGTAGTTTTGAACAAGAATTTAAAAGGAAGGCATGAAGTTTTCTGCAATTTCCAATGTTCTGCCCTGTTATTTTACATGGTACGGCTTTGTATGAAGTTTTACAGACCTGAAATTGATTTTTATTGATAGAATAATTAACTAGCTTTCATTTTCAATTGTTTTGGTGTTTTTTCATTGAGTTTGGAGAAAGTTATGATCATTTTACCATTGGCAATCCTATGAGATTGTTTTCTCTAAAAGTTGCAGGATGTTGCAGAGAATGGTACGTATTGTACAGATACGATAAAGACCTAATACCTATTGGAAATTTTATATATGTGAATATAGTTTTATTTGTTTCAAGTCTCATCAAATTTCATTAAGATTTGAATAAGTTATGATCATTTTGGTGAGGGCAGGTTTGAACACTACCTAGGGTTTGCAGTTTTGGAGAAAATGCAATAACTTTATTTTCCACCGTTGGATCTTCACAAAAATTGGAAGGAAGGTCTATAATTATGGTATCTTAAATCTCACCGAATTGATTGGATTTATAATTTTTTGTGTGGAAGTTATTAATGACTGTTCATTGCATTAAATTGTGGGCTACCATGGTTATGTTTCTGATGTGATCTAGAATGCACTTAATAATTCTTTGAGATGAATAACTTTATGAAATTTGTGAGGTAAATGGAATTTTGAGTTGTGAATCCTCTTTGCTCTGCATCACAAAGTTGAACTAGGATTCATCAAAGTCATTGTTGCTAATGGATCATTGTTTCAGCTGTACAAAGTTGGTTTAATTGAGTATTCCTTTGCATAATTTTTGGTATCAAAGCTAGAAGCTCTTTGGGAAATGATTTAATTATTTTAGATAATGTGGTTTAGTGAGATTTGATGTTTAAGGATGGCTCTTAATAATAAGTAAGATGGGAAAAGGGCATCATCATTATTAAATACATTGTTCAAAGTGGCGGAGAAGCTATAGGAGAAAGAAATGGCAGCCAAGAAAGCAAGCAAGATGGAAAAGGAAATATTATTTCGGACTACCTGCAAGTCCAAAGGTAAATTTTGTCAACTTGTGATTTCAGATAACTGCATGGATAATATTATTTATGAATATATGGTAGATAAATTGGGGCTGCAAAGAATACAACACCCCATGCCCTATTATGTGAGTTGGCTTCAAACAGGTACCCAGGTAACCGTAAGTGAGCAATGCAAAGTTGAGTTCCAAATTGTAAATTATAAGGATGAAATAGTTTGTGATGTTATGCATTTAGATGTATGTCACATTGTGTTTGGAAGGTTGTGGCATTATAGTCAGATAGTGAAGTATAACAAGAAAAACAAAACATGAGTTGGAAAAATATGGGAGGAAATATGTATTAGCAGCCTTGAAAAATGAGTGCACGGGAATTGACAGCTTGTTGTTAAGTGGGAAGACAGATGTGCGATAATATGAAGCAAGGACAAATGAGGTAATGGTCAAGGTAAAAAAAATTGAAAACAACATGTTATTTAAAAAACCAATTGAAAAAGAAATGGAAGAAATTTCTTTTGAATTTTCTCAAACTAATGAAAGTAATAGTGGTGTTGATGTTGAAGTGGGTGATTTTCAAGAAGAAGAAGAAGAGATAGCAAAAGTATTTGTAGAGGACTCATGAATAGTCCAAAGAGAGAAAAGAGCCATGGAGGATAAGGAGATAGTATGGTTCTCAAGAGAAGAACCAAGAGTTGAGAATGTTGATGTCAAGGTGAACAAAAGAATGGATGAGAAATTCAAAAATAGAATGAATGGATGAGTAAGGTTGAGGTGAAGCCAAATATTTTGGAGAATAATGAAGAGAAAATAATGTATGGCAAACAACATGAGGTGGATGAAGAAGTGAAGTATGAAAACAAAGAATGTGATTTATTTAATATGTTTGTTTCCTATGCAAGTAAATAATACAAAGTGGATGAAAGAGAACATAAATCTCCAATTGTAGTCAAATTTCAAGTTAGAGGAGACAAGCAAAAAGCCATGGATTTATAGCGCCAAGTTGGCCTTGGCTCAAGAAGCATGTTGTTAGACCACAAAGAACAAGTGAATTGGTTGAAACAAATGTAGTTGAGATCCAACAAAAAGAAAATAATGCACACATGCAAATGAATTGGAATACAAGAAAGAAGATTCCTTTCCTCAAATTTTCTCTGCCCTGGGAGTATGATGCAGGGGCATCCTTTAATGCACTTTTTGTCATTTTGTGAAACTTTGAATTTTGGGTTTTTTGGACTTGTTTTGGTTCAATAAGGTCAATTTGGACCATTTTAGGCCATTTTGGATCCTTTTAAGTCATTTTGGTGATTAGGAGCAAAAAGTTGTAAAAGTTGCATTTTTGGTTTGGGAAGTTAGGAATCAATTTTGAACAATTGGAATGAATGTAATGGAATAAATATGACATGTACCCATGATCACCAAGGTTAGAGAAGGTTGGAGAATGTTTTGGAATGAAAATACTTCAATTTTGAACAATTTCCTTTACATTTTCTATGTGTAACAAACTGTACATTGGATTATACAGCCTTGTACTACATAGTACAACCATAAAATTAATTTAAAAATTTGATGAATTTTTTTATCTTTCTAATTCTTTTAGTTTTACTTATTTTCATTATGTTTTGTGAAAGTTATGATAAATTTAGTGATTACCACGTACAGATTTTTACTGTGAAACAACAAGAAAATTGCTTGGTACAGTTGTGTATGACCTGGTACGATTGAGAGAAGGAATGGGGATGATAAATCTATGAAATATAGAATTTTTTATTTTTTTTTGGAGTCATTTAATTATTTTTTGCAAAAGTTATAGCCATTTTTGTATTGACGGGTCCAAACCCTGCCTAGGGTTTCCAAAAACACTAAAAAATTCATATCTTTGTTTTCCAATGTCAAAAAGTCATGAAAATTGGTATAAAGTTCCTTTTTAAGGATATATAGAAACCATTTTGGGATAAAACCTTTAAAATTTTGCATGTGTGAGGAATCAATGACAGTGTGCTCTCATTTGCTTCAAAATAGTCAAGAAACCCTATGTTGCTAGGTGATTGAACAAATCTTTACATAGTTTGATCATGGTTGAGGGTAGAATCAGGGAGACATGTTATGAAAGGGATGAATTTTCCAAGAAACTCTTACATTATTTTGTTCTCCTTGTTGAATTCCTATTAGACCATATTGGCAATGTTCTAAAGTTGATCTAGGATGCATCAAAGTCATTGTTGCTAATGGATCATTGTTTTAGTTGTACCAAGTTGGTTTAATTGAGTCTTCCTCTGCATCAATAATATGCATGAAAATCTAAGAATTAATGAGGCAATATGAGAAACCAAAATTATAAGGCAAGGATCATAAAATTCTGAGTATTAAACAAAAGTCTAATAAACATAAGCATGCAAAACATAAAATAGAAAAATAGTATGTCAAAGATAAGTCTAAGGCATAAGGAGGATGTACACTTGAGAATAGGAGGAAATATTTCAAGAAAATAAATTGGAAACTAAAATGACTCCAAGTAGGGAAGATAAGAATGGAACCAAATATATAAAAGATAAAATAAGTGCGAAAATCACAACAAACAAGGTGTATTAAAAAATCTAAAATATAAAGAAATATTATTAAGGTATATGGAAGAATGGGTGAGGGGGGTCACAATATACATGACATAGAAAAAAATTAAAAAGTGAAAATGATACCAAGAAGAAGTGACATAAAAATCATCACACATGTTTATATTTACTTGTGTGTCAAAATGTAATACAAAAGGTGTCTTTGCATCATCCCCATGCTAACTAGGAATGTGTAAATGTTAATAAAGCCAACCTAAAAAGAATGGAAGAAAATAGAATTGGTGATCAATAATAATGAAATCTAATAATTTAATTCATATATCTCATATTAGGTGGTTTCTCTTTGTCATGGGTAACCTCGATATCATCATGTAATGTAAGAAAAGATGGTGAAGCATGAATGTGCATACATGATCTAGGCTAACAAAATATTGTCAATACATATTCCAAGCATCATGAGAGCTATATATCTAAATGAATATTGATAGGTCTCACATGAGCTATGTGAGAATGGTGATCATGAAACACATCATAATGTACAAAATAAGGAAGGATGTAAAAAAAACATGGCTCTATGGACATATCTAATCATCATTGCATGTAGAAGGAATATCATCATAAGATTTAAAAATTTCATGTATAATAAGGGAGAAGTAGCTTTGAATCACATAATACATAATTATTATCTTAAACACACTAGGTGAAGTTAAGCATATTTTTACAAATTTCATAGTACAAGTTTGTAGGTGCACTTGAATGATCCAAAATTGTGGGTCCTTTTAAATGTGTACACCATAACCTAATAACCCTATTTCTCAACCATATTCAAATGAAAAATAGTGAAAACTAACTTCAAATGCACCCATGAAAAGAGTGACATAATCAATTAGAAGTTGAAGATCAATGTACCTTCAAAAATAGCTCTTTGATTGTCCAAATATGTTTTCTTTTGTAAAAATAAGTCTTCTATTGTCGAAATAAGCCTTCTTTTATCAAAATAAGCCTTATTTTGTCGAAATAAGCCTTCTTTTATCGAAATAAGTCTGCCTTTGTATTTTACCAAATTTTCTTGAGTTGAAAAAAATTTAAAAGTTTTTGGTCTAAAAATTTTTGATCAACCACCTATTGGCTAGTCATGTTTCAGTCGAGCATGTTCCAGTCGAGAGAGTTTCAACTGAAACATGCTCGGCCGAAAATAGTTCGACTGAACATATCTAGTTGGCATCCTACTTGGCAGCCAATTCACCTTTTTTAAGAGTTTTCTGAAACATTCAACTTCAACAAAGTATTTCTTCAGTCATAATGATTTTTCTAAAAAAAAAGAAAAATACCCTTTTGTAGAACTCGGAGTGGTGAACCCAAATATGTAATTTTTTAATATTTTGATTAGTTTTAATATATTTTATTAGTGATAGTAGATTTCCACAATCCATGAAGCATGTAGCTGAGTGTTTCTAGATTAGATTGTGTGTATTTTTTTACATCAAATATATATGTATTAACATTTTGGATCACACTCTGTGATCCATCATTAGGATATAGAGAGCATAAGGAATGAAATGCATATTTGCAGACCAAGAAAAACCTAAAAATGAGAAATGGAGGTTAAGGGAGGTTGGCACAAGAATCAAGGAGGAAAATATCAAACAAGAGAAAACTCAAGAAAGCAAAAAATAAAAGGCTAAGAATTAAAATCCTAATGAAATACAACATAACATAATAATGAAAGGTAATAATGTATTATAAAGAAATATTTAAGAGAAAATAATATGTATACAAATAAAAATATATAAAGATAAAAAGAAACCAGATAAATAAAAAATATATATACACCACTCACACAATTATACACAAATTTATATTTTTATATAATTATATATAAAGATAAAAGCAATTAGTGTTAGAGTAATAATTTATTGCGCTTAATTAATTTTATCATAATGGTTAATTAATTAAGTCACCTATTCCTCTAGTTGCTTAAGCTAAACTTAGGCACATTAATAATTGATTAATTATTAAGTGTGCACACTAGGGTTTCATTTAGGGTTTCCCTTTTAGGGTTTCTTGATCTCCTTCATAAGGATTGATCTCTTTGTAATAATTGAGATTCTGATAATGCATTTTACACTTTGAGGTTTACAGATCTTGCTTTGTTCTGAATGTCTTTTGCATGTAACAGGTTATTGCATGCAGGTGATCTTGGATTCTAACATGGTATCAGAGCTCCAGACCTGCCGCTGCCTGTTCGTGATTTGAAGATATGGCTTCTCAGTGAGTTTCAGTGCAAGGGTTTCCATAGGCATCTTTTTTTGCAAGATCTGGGGGTAGCCAAATTTTCGGGACACTATGGGCTCAAACGGACATCGCCATCGCGTTCGCAGTGCCCCAAAACCCTAGGGAACGCCTGGCCAAATCGCCCATTTTCGAAAGCGCTGGTTTCGAGGTACTTTTTTTTGCTAGAAGCCAGACGGCCTCCTCAAAGACGCTTTCACGAAGTAACGAAATCGTACAAAAAATAAGAAAAAGGCGACGTGTTCGCGCTGCCGCTTCCAAAGGTAAACGGCTCCCACCGCCCGGCAGCCACCGGCCCGCCACCAGGCGGCCAC
The DNA here is from genome assembly GCA_007115665.2 of Sequoiadendron giganteum. NCBI lineage: Eukaryota > Viridiplantae > Streptophyta > Pinopsida > Cupressales > Cupressaceae > Sequoiadendron > Sequoiadendron giganteum. The sequence goes on along the minus strand of CM021102.1, from coordinate 567,802,286 downwards.
CGCTTCACCGCCGCCGCCGTCCTCCGCCGCTGGTCTGCCACCACTGGGCGGCGCTCGACTTAGCCCTCGTGGGCCCCTTTTCCGTCGGCTATAGGTCCTATGGGGGACCAGACCCCTCGCGCCTAGCCCCCAGCCCGACATCCAACCCCCTGTTTTGCGCCCATGGTCACATGGGTGACCAGGGGCCAAAATTTTTTTGCAGGAGGGCCGGTTTTTTGCGACGACGGCCTCCAGGCCATCAAATTTATGCCCGTGAACCGCTGACGTCAGCATGATGTCAGCGTCCGTACGGCCTCTCCTTGCCCCTCCTAACCCTAGTTTTCTCTAAAGAAGCAGTTTTTTTCTTTTTTGTATAACTTGGGCATACTTCAGATCAACGGGCAACGAAAGATATCGCCGAAAAGCTGGTTCCGAGCACTATCCTGTGGTGCTGTTTATTTTATAGTATTTTCTTGTTTTACTGCATTTATTGCTGGTTGAAGTCAGATGTACTTTTTATGCTTCCGAGCTCATAACTTTTTGCCATGATCTCCAATTTTCGCTATTTTATGGCGTTGGAAAGGTATTGAGGAGCTTTATGTTGCTGTCCATGCACTTTTTTCTGTATCTGTCCTAGGTTTTTCGTTAATCCAGATTTGGCCCGATGGGTGTTTTGGAGATTACCTGGATATTTTGGCAGTTGGGAGAGTGCATCTTGCATCTTTGCACTTCATTTTCAGTGAACATCATTCAATAATCGACTGCTGCTTCATAGATTCTAGCATTGTTCTTGTTTGGAGTTTTCGAGTGTTCCGTGGCATCAGGTCTGCTGTTGCATCATTATGATTCTGATATGGTTTCTTGTAGACAGAAGTATCTTTCCTTGCTTTCCAGATTGTGGTTCCAGTGTTACTCTACAGTGTTCTTCCAGTGCTTCTTTGCAGCATGTCATATCATTGTAGGGGGGTTTTGTCCCACTGGGTTTTCCTCCTCTACCTCTTTCTTGCATTTGTAAATGGGTACCTGATCAGGCCTAGTTGCCGGGACCCATCTTTTCTTTCATGCATCTTATTCTAGTGTTTTAGCTTCTTCCTAAGTTCATCTTAAGGGGGGGTGTTAGAGTAATAATTTTATTACGCTTAATTAATTACATCATACTAGTTAATTAATTAAGTCACTTATTCCTCTAGTTGCTTAAGCTAAACTTAGGCGCATTAATAATTATTTATTAATTATTAAGTGTGCACACTAGGGTTTCATTTAGGGTTTCCCCTTTAGGGTTTCTTGATCTCCTTCATAAGGATTGATCTCTTTGTAATAATTGAGATTCTGATAATGCATTTTACACTTTGAGGTTTGCAAATCTTTTTTGTTCTGAATGTCTTTTGCATGTAACAGGTTATTGCATGCAGGTGATCTTGGATTCTAACACTCCTATCCTACCATATTTAGCCATCATACCCATATACTTATCATATTGAGGCCATTCATCCTCTCTTCATCTTTTTGATCTTGATAAAAATAAGGGGCAAAATATTGAAACATGCTTTGGATATTTTTTGATATACCTCATCCTTCCAAACAAGCCTATCATTATCCTAGTGTCATAAGCTTTGTCATGAAAGATCCTAAGTATTGTACCTAGAATGGGGCGTGTTATTCCTATGCGACATAGTCTTTGGAGATCACATCCTTGCTCTCTTATGACGCATACATCAGTTTCATTCACTATGACATATCTGTTTTTATCGATCCTTTTATCCCTTATCCTATCACCCATCCCTTTCATCCATCAAACCCCTCTATCTCCTTGAACCTAGACTTTATTTTCCCTTGTCATTGGTATCTAGCACAAAGGCTGGCCAAATTTTCATCCATTGACATCTCAAAACATTTCAAAAAGGTCCTAAAAAAATTGCAATTTTTTTGAAAAAGGTCCTGAAAAAATCCAAACAAATCAAAACATTTCGAAAAAGTCAAAACATTTAAAAAATCCAAAAAAAATCAAAACATTTCAAAAATCCAAA